>JAFLJL010007856.1:0-22541 GCA_018398815.1 Conus ventricosus | reverse complement strand
GTTCATAAAATTTATGGCCCATAGCATTTAAGTATATTAAACGCGCTCATTTTTATTTTGTTAAAAAAAATTTTGTAACAATAACAACCCAAGACAGTCCTACGGATTTAAAACATGCTATTGATAACAATTGCGGAACCAGAATGGTCGCACTCCATGAAATATTCTACAAAGTCGTATGTTTAAATAACTGAAGCCAAGGGGAATAATAAGATTAAAAAATATAATAATGCAGGAATTTTTAGTTGGCCAGTTTAATCATACCTGATGGTTATTACGGATTTTGCTCACTAAAAGAAGCAATGAGCTACTTCAACATTACTCTCAAACTTAACAATGCGAATCTGAAAACAATGTTGACATTCATACCTGAAAAAGAAGCAGTAGGTTACTACTTTGATTTAGAGCTAGCTAAAATGTTAGGCTTTGCAACTGACAGTCAGGACGCTCAAAAATTTATAGTTACACAAAACAAAACTACTTATGAGGGGAAAATCCGCTCGATCTTGAATTACATTCATTACTCTATGTGCATTTAGATGAGCTGAGCACTGATGAAAACTTATATGATGGAAGGCCCTCAACTGTTTTAAGAGCTCTTCCGTCAGGGAAAGTTGCATATTGCGATTATGAAATTATACAATTCCCTAATTTACAGTTTAAAAAATTAGTTTGTGGGAGGGTTGGATCATTTAATATAAAGATCAAAGAAAAACGGGGAAAGTCGTAAAATGTGATAACCTGCACATTGTTTTGGAAATAAAATAATAAGTTGTACTAAAAAATGTCGCGCGGGCCAGATGAATCCGGAGTTACATTAGCGCCTGTGAGGTGTAAAAACTTTAGAATTAAAAGACCTTGCAGACGTTGCAGACTTTGAACAGAATGGTGAGATAGGCATTTGTATGGTTTTGAGTACACTAAAGATGGTGATTATAAACGCAAAGAGGTTGGCGACAGCAAAAAGTTTCCTAAACTAGAACAACTGCGCAATCTAGAAGCAAATAATGTTGGCCAGTATGAATATAAAATAGTTCGAAAACCTGACCTCAAATGGCCTTTAGAACCATATTTAGAATGGGAAATAAAATTTGAATTCAAAAGGGCCCATTTACATTTTTTAGCCGCCAAAAAAGTTTCAGAAAAGCATTAAACTCTGGCCCTTTACATGTAAGTCTTATGCCAGATGACAATAGTCGGAAATAAAGCTGTATGAGAAAAAAACAGTACATCCTCCACAGAAGAAAAACGGTTTTAAAAGATGCTTCTACAAGATTACAATTCATTCCACAAATGAAATTAGGTGATGCGTTCACAATGATATTTGAAATTTCTGTCTTAAAAAAATGTGAAGGGGGATGGGGTTGTGGCGTTAGTGACGTCCTTCTAAAAGGAATTCTAATTAGCTGGCAAAACTTAGACGTTGAAAAACTTAAAGTTACCGTCGTCATTCTTTACAATGGTGAGGATATTAAGGTCATAACAACAAGCAACAAAATCAATATTAGTCTAAAATAGAAATAATCTTACAGAACTGAATTGGATTAATCTTACACATTTAGACCTTATAGGATTTTATTATACTGAACAAGTTTTAACAGAGAGCATGATAAAAACATAACTGGATTAGATTAAGTTCTGTTATAAAACTATGGAGCAGTTAAACTTTATAACAAAAACCCCCCTCATTGTTCATTAATTTGTGGACAAACTGGTTGTGGAAAAACAATATTTATCCTCGACCTGTTACAAACAGTTTATCGTTATAATTTTGATCATATTGTGATTTTCTGCCCAACACTTAAATGGAACAAAGCATATCATGATAGAAGGTTTATATGGACTGATGATAACATATTTTTAGTTAATCCTAGCAATAAACTGAGTGAGTGTCTAGAACGCTTTTTTATATTGTTTGAAGGAACGCAGACACTATTTATTATAGATGACTGTTCAGCAGAGAAGAGACATAGTTAAAAAAAGAAACACTTTGTCGAACTACTTTCAGTGGAAGACATGCTGGGATAAGTGTGTGGATTTTTTGCCAAAAATATAACCCAGTTTTAAAAGACTTTAGAGAACAATTAAAGACTGTAGTTTTATTTCACATCAAAGACAGAGATGCATTTGATGAATGTTTGCGTGAAATGATGTTATTGAAAACGATCAGGAAAAACAAAGATTAAACAAAAACTGAAATCTGAAAAGTTTAGTAAATTAGTATTGAAAACGGATAATCCTACACAGTACGTTTGTTTGTAGGGTTTACTAGTCAGAGAACTAATAAATACCAATTCCTGACTCAAACCGCCCGAAACTTTGTTGAGCCCTCTCAACACGCTCTTCAGGTGGTTCACGCTGCACTACACTGCACTGCACTACACAACCCTGCACTACACAGCACTGCCCTACACAACACTACACTACACTGCAAATGGATCGCAGCAACCGTTCAGCTCAAGCTTTGCTAAACAAGGCGACTGTTACACTGTAAAACACAGGCTGGTTTTATCTCGCTACTACCATGCCCAGTGGAATTGAAGAGAGTGAGGTATGTAGAATTGTTTACAACGACACAGCTTGCGCTGTCCCCGCAAGTCAGCTGAGCGAACCAAGTCAATGTCAGGCAAGCCGCAAAGCGTGTCTGTGATGTCACTACAGCGTACTGTCGGCAGGCTGGTTTTATCTTGCTGGCTCAAGTACAAATGTAATTAAGTAATCAGGTGACGGCCTATTGTCGGGTCTCTGCAGGTGTGTGGAAAATCCGGCCAGCTTTGCCTAGTGTTTGTCTTGTCATATGCTTGACGCGCGCTACTGTTTCAGGAGAGAGGTTATCATCATGCCCCGCGCCCGCGCCAAATGTCAGTATGTGCGGCGGTTGTTGTTTTCATTGCATTGTGGGCGGGTGTGGATTTTATGCCAGAAATAATAACTTGGTTTTAAAAAGACTTTAAAGAGCATTTAAAGATGAAAATGATGTTATTGAAAACGATCAAAACCCTACACAGTATGTATGTTTGTAAATAATCGTTTTTTTTTGGTTATTGAAGTCTTACTTGTCAGAGAACAGGAAAAGGCGGCTTTTAGGCCACTTTCGCCCAAAAACTTGGTGGAGGAGCAAGTGAGGTAGAACATACATTTTACTGTTCTCAGCTTGCTGTGAAAAAAAGCAATACTACCGCTGGAGAAGCAGACACTGGCCTAAGGCTAAAAATATGACAAACGTGTCACCGTTCGCCACAGAACGATGACCCAGAAAGGCCCTCAACAAGGGCTAAAAATAATATTAAGGGAGGTAACTCCTGCCACACACAACCCACACACACCCAACCCACCCCACGCACCACCCAACCCAACCCCACGCACATCACCCCAACCCAACCCCACTCATGCACTCCCCTCCACCCGTCCCCAGGCCGCACGTCCCCTCCCCCACGCACTCACGTCCCCCTCCCCCACGCACGCAACGTCCCCTCCCCACGCATGCCACCACGCCTTCACGCCGCACGCACCCACACGTTTTTACTTCAAACAGCGCATAATCTAGTACAACACACCTGGAGCTGATTGACCTAGTTAATTAAACCGCCCCCCTGCCCACACCCACAATCTACAAATACATAATTTCTTCTGATTCTTACAAAAAAACAAGAAATAAGATGCGTGAATCTGAATGAGATTATTTACATTCTCCACCCTATATTATAAAAAAAACAAACCAAATGATTTACAGCACGCTCTTCTACTTCCAGCACCATTAATAAATCAAAACAAACAACTGGCCTTCCATCTTGATTAGTTATAGACAATCTAATAATTTATAGCCCAATAATTAATTCTTTAAATTCACTGTTTTTTTTCCAACTGAGCTTAATCGATAATCGCAAAACCCCGCCCATATTTTGATGGCAAAAACCTTTAGAACTGTAGAGGATAGCCATCAAACAATTTAGGATCTTTCTTAACTAGTTGTATAATGGAACATACACCATTGGGTTTCACGAGAAAATCATATGGTTTAACTACCATCAAAAAAATTGTTAAACATCTTCTCTTGTAACTAAATCTAAACGCTCTATCGCAACTGTGAAAGCCCTAAAATTTGAGCAAGGGCCCTCCTAGGAAAGTAGACTCTCTCTTTCCATCTAGTGGAAAATGTTATATAATTCTAGGTTTGCTTCGTTAATTTCACAATATACCAATGAATTCGCTTCAGTACTTCTTTTAAAGAACAAAAGTTGTAGTAACCATCAGTATTTGCACATAGTTATTTGATTGCCCCACCTCGTTACTAATAATGATCCATTCTTTTGAGCTTCTTCTTTTCAGATATGTTAGCCCAAATAACATTAAAGCTACAATTTCTTTAAGGTCAATCCACAACTGCCGCGCCAATTGACAATTGGGAATACATTAAACCACACGCTCGTTTTTAGCTGGTGATATAGATACATCTCTTTTTTATAACTATTTTAAAAACTATTTAAAACATGGAACCGTTAAATATAACGAAAGCGCCACCTTACACTGTAGAGAGTTATTATAACCCAAATCATTGGACTTCAGCAATTTTAAAAAACCATTGACAGTGAGATGAATCATCTGGCTTCCCCCCAAAAGTCAGACTTGTGTTAAACCCACAAAACTAAAAATTTAAATCCGCCAATAAAAGATGACGAGTGCCATCACATGGTCATCCCCCCTATAGCCTTTTTTCCAAATCATAAATTTTGCCATTTACTGCGCAACCACTGGCCTGAGGCGTTTCATAGCAAACCATTTAAAACCACCCCAATCCTTAGTAAATCATATATAACTTTCATGTTTATACCAGTACAGGACGCATACTAACCGAACTGCAAGTGCCCCTACCCCAACGACAACGCGTTTTGATATTTCCATTCAAACAGTCCAATGAACAATAAGCATATAAAGAATCTGCAACGAATTTAAACCATTAACCCTTTAACTGACTTTAGACAAAAGTAGACCCACAGCCATGGGTTGGGCACATAGTATTTGTGGTGTGGAACAAAGAGAATATAAATTATGATTAACTGGGCCTGGCCCCACCTCTTTCCTCTTTCCAACCAAACGCACAGGGGAGTGAGATGGGATCCATAGAACAAAAACACCCCAAATCATGGACAACATTTAACTAGATAAAGTGAAGGTCTAACACTGCCATGAGTGCAAAGGCTTAATTACATCCAAACGGACATACTTGGGAGTCTATTAGGAGCACAAGCAAGCACAGACCAAGTCACAAAGTAATCAATCTTCAGATTAGACGACCAGAAAAACAAATTCTAGCCAATTTATTAGATCTATTAACTCAGCAGTTGATTGCCTGCCAGCATACAAAGGTATCAAGACGTTCTGCACATGACTAGGTCAAAGGTTGACTTTGTTGTATCATGGGGATTTATACATGCTACCCTCCGACCTTAGACCTAAAGCATTGGCATGATACAGAATTATAACAATGCAAATCCTCATCGCTGAAGATGATCAAACTTAGGTGCAGATCAAGTTTAAACACAATGCCTGCACCCTCCATTTTAAAAAAAGTACCTACCCCTGAAAAACATCTAGTTATAAGCGCCCACAGCCAGAAAGCACTCCACCCAGTTGATCTACCTCACACTGACAGTCACACTAGCGAAAAGACAGCCCTCGTGTATTTTAACTTTCACAGGATTAAGCCATACTTTTATTTTCACTAAAAATAATCCGGCAGCTAACACTCCAAACGTCCACAGCTTGTCCCCATATAACCAGCTATCACTTACCTTAGTCAGAAGTGCCTAAAAGAAAAAAACATCAGACAGAGCAGAAGAAAGTTAATAACAAGAAAAACAAAAAGAAGTAGAGAAACAGACAAAACCCAACTACAACACTGCCTATTATGCCAGGCAGAGCTTCAAGCGCTTGAGCAGCTAACTATTTTAATAGGTTTGCTAGATGATGCAATTGTTTCTAAACCAACTTTTACCAGTTCGAGGCTGGAGGAGCTACTGGCCCTGGGAGCCTACCTAAAAGCATCAACGAGTGAAGAGATAGCAAACCCAACGGCTGTAAATGCAAACTATTGTAAACCCTGTTCCTAAACAGAGTCATTATTCTTTAGCTAACGAGTAGTGTTTACATGAGTATTTTGTTTATAGTTTTCTCATATTCTTGCTTGTTTGCGGCTGCTAGCTGCACGCTGTTAGCAGACCCGAGCGTCTAAAAAGCCTAGCCCTTTTTTTGGCCTTAAATACTGTATTTTCTGCTGTATTCTAGCCTTATTCTTCTCGCCCTAAATTGTTATCGTCTTGCATCACCGAGTTTATTTTTTTTCACTTCTTCAAACTTTCTATCTATCTTAATTAAGTTCTGCTAATTGAGAATTTAGATCCTCCCTTATTTTGTCGTAAAAGCAGCCATAATGCCCCGGAACCGCGCATAGGTAATAGAATCACAATTGTTTTTTAACTGTGTTTCCTCACTTAAACTCGTTTCAATTTCTCTATAGTTCATCTGCTGTTTCGTTTTAATCTTGAAGAAGGTATGATTTGTATTCTGATTGTGTTGCAACTCTTCCTCCAAGTCTGTAAAAGACTAACAGCTTCAGGCCTTAAATCGGCAATAAATGTTAAATGCCTTTGGTCCCAAACAACAGGGAGATCTTCTAAGAAGTGTGGCCCTGCATAAAAACTGGTTGGGTCTGGTTTGCAGTAAGTTCGCACACTCTTTTCCCTTTACTGTTCTTACATACATAATGAATTATTTTTATCTGTTGAAAAATCAGAAACCCTAAGTGCTTCTGTTTGCTCTCGGCCCCAATATGACTAATAATAGATCAATTCTATCTAGCAATCGTATTGGCTTAAACCCAACTCCATGCCTACCGCCGCTTCCTTCAACTCTTCTTCAATGAAGGGCTAGTTTCTGTTTTCATCATCTCTTCTTCAATAGAGCAATTGTTCAAAATCTTCAGCCATATATTTTATTTATATTCTTTTTGTTTTATATAAAAAATAACTCATACGGTTGTGACCTCGATCCATACAGAAAAGAGAAAGAACCCCATGCGTAAAAGGTTATAAAAGGCAGACATAATTAGGTAAATACTCCTTCAACACTTCACCTGGACAAGAATTAATAGAATAAGTTCCCTGATCTGGCGCAGACGATGTTATAATGCCAGGCAACTGCTAAACTATCATTCAAATAGATATACATCGGCAGATCCTAATGCTACTGTGTTCAAATTTAGGCAGAGCAATCGTTAAACATATGTTAATCAAACTGGAGGGCACAGAAAGTCTTTTTACTCGTCATATTGGCGAGGCCCAGACTTTTTGCCCTTATATCTGATCTATGGCTGCCTAAAAAAGAAAGAAAAGAGAAAGTATTATCAGGGAATTAACAAAAGCCCAAACGCTCAACACAGCTTCAAGGCGGGATAGCAAAAATGAATTAAAATGAGCAGTAGCTGAAGCGCATTTGGCAACAATTTAGGCATCCCTCATAGATTTTTGAACTGTTAAAGACGCATATGCCATAAATTACCAAGGTCACTAATAAAAACTTAAACTTATTGGACTGACAATTTAATCCTACGATTCTGTTGTTCTGTTCTGAAGACCCATTAGCTAAAGTACGCCGTTAGTGACAACTCTCTGAGTTTTGATGTTGTTACTAACCCGGACTGGCAAGAACAATCTTAACCCCCATAAAAAAATAAAACAGTTATATGTTATGAAAGAGTTATACACATCCATTTACAGAAAATAGAAACAAAAGCGAGACCCCTCTGGAACATAAATCTAAATCAGTCGCTGAAGTCTTTAAAGGAATTTTGTTCTTATTTACTGAAGAAACATCTCCTTTTTCAGAAAATCAGAACTTATTATAATCCAAAATTGAGAAGGTTGACTTTGTAAAATAAATGGCAAGTCTGACAGTTGTATTCGGTCGCGGTCTTTTTACTCACCCAACACTTCGAAGAAATAAAACGTTGTTCGCTGGAGGCAGGCAAAGGATCCACAGTCGAATGCGTATTAAAAAACTCCGCCTTTATGATGTAAGACTCGAAGACTACTTAATAAGAAAATATGGGCAGTTTGGACTTTTAATCCACATTTGACAACAAGGTATGGAAGTGGAGAAAGGATTGGGCAAGATGGTATTCAAATAAATATTCGCAAGAAAGGCAACGGAAACGCCCCAATTACAAATGCATGTTTTTTTATGGTTTGTGATGCCCAGGTTAAAACTTGAAGAAAAAACAGGCCTAAAGATGTGCTTAATTAAAATGCAGAAGAATATTCTTAATAAAAACCGATGGATAGTCTTGAAAGTATCTTCAGCCAAAGAACCGCAGCTGATCTCTTATCTGGCTGCGAGATTACTTGGGTGTGGGAAAACTGTCTTCGCTACTTGACTTGTTACAAACATATACAGGTTTGCATTACGAAACATTGTTATATTCTGCCACAACCAAAAACCACAAACAATTCTTACAAAGAAAGGAAGTTTATTTGGACAGACGAAGAAATACATAATTTTAGTTGACCTAGTGACAAACGACGACTGATTAAACAATACTATAGACTTTTTGAGGGAACTGAAACAATGTTTTATTAGTGATACTGTTCAGCAGAACGAGACATTGTTAAAAAAAAGAAAGCCAACTGTCAAAGCTAGCCTTAGTGTCCGCCACGTGCCTTGTTTCTGTGTGCTCCTTAACTCACTTCAAAAATATAATCTGTCTTAAAAGACTATTCGATCGCAGTTAAAATCGTTGTATTATTATACACTAAGACAAAGATGCTTTTTGAAAGAAGTTTAAAGTGAAAATTATAAAATAGGGACAAAGAAGAGTTAAAAAAAAATAAAGAGCAGTTAAAAAATCTTAGCACTCTAAGCTATCTTACGACGACCCCCCAGTTCAAATACGATTGTCTATTGTAGATTGTTTATAACAATTTTTTTATTTTAATTTTAATATTAAAAGAATGTCTCGAGGCCCAGAATAAAAAGCGGAGCTAGCTCCTAAATGCACTGCAGTAGAGCTAAAAGACTAGCAGACACAACTGAGTTTATCTAATAGAGTACCAGGAAATGTTTATGGATATGAATACACAGATGACGGGGTTTACAAAACGAACAGAAATTGAAGACAAAAAACGACAGCAATACCTACCTAGAGAGATAAGCAATTTAAGGGCAAACGATTTTGGCAAACCACGAATACAAACTTCATAAAAGAAGAATGCTTGGGCGTTGCTCTTTCCCTGAATTGCTGCCGATTTAAAGTTTTGAACTACGAAGCCCTAATGTATACTATATAAGAACAACAATTTTAGAAAAGCCTTAAATGCGTAGGTCCCTATCTTGTTAGCCTAGTTCCAGGAACACAACAAGAAAAAACAGATTGAAATAACTAGCACAGGTTCAGAAATATCTACAGAGAAAGAAATCCTAAGCTGAAGTGGGGGGGGGGGGGGGGGGGGGGGGGGGGGGGGGGGGGGGGGGGGGGTGACACCGTCGGTTTAGAAATTACCCCAAACGCTACAGAAACTGCCCGAGGCAAAGACGATGCCTTTTTCGCTTATTTTATTACTCCAGGAGGAGATGCTAGTTTGCCAGAACATACTTAATCAGAGGTATACAAATAAGGCTGCAAACTTGGATTCCCCTCTTAAGCTCGGTAAATTGCAATTTACTAAAAAACGGAACCAAATAAACAAACCCTTGCATCTCTGACAAGGGTTTTACTGTGATGGTTGACAAAGACAAACTAACAGTACACACTTTATTTTTATTAAGTAGTTGAGATTTCTTTCCGTTTTACTCTGTTTGATGAAGTGCTCCAAAGGATTAATAAAAAGATATGTATAATATTAACTTAAAAAAATAATCTTATTTAAAAATGGAGGTTCCACATTTTAGTGGTTAAAGCAAAAACTGAACTTCAAAAGGAAATAGAAAGCGACAGTGGATAAAGTATAGAGGTTACTAGAAAGATATATGCTTAAAGCTTTAATACTCTTTCTTATTAATAACTGGTTTCATCGCTGTAGCTAGCGTAAGTGCTGGGTCAGTGTTGGCTGTTTTAGCTACTGGTGTTGGTGCGCCAGCCCTTTAGCCTTAGAGTCGCGGTTAGTTTAGGGGCGGCCGTTCTATATTTGTAAGTGCTGTTTAAAAAAATTAACTCCTAAATTACACCAGCACACTGCATTGAACCCAACCTCAGCAAAACTTTGTTAATTAAGATTTAAGAATAAGCAAATCATTACAGTAGATGAAAACATTACGGACGAAGAATTTCAGAAGCTATGCTGACGGAGAGGATTACAGGCGCCCAAAATTAAACTTCAAAAGGAGTGGAGAAAGAGCATATACTCACGACAGGTAGACACTGATGCGATTAAACAGAACATTGAAAAAACAAACACATACGATCAGTTAAAACCCAAAATAGAGCAAAGAAAAAAAAAAAGTTTAGTCAAAACACTATTTTTTTTGGTATAACTTACTGTGTTTGGCGGGACAACTTGCAGCTTCCTCGCGAACAAAGGATCTTTAGGAGGCAGCTTTATTTAGACGAGAAGTCTCTCTTAAATAATCCACATGAGGGTTGTTTTTTCCATGATTCTTTTCAACTCATATACAACTACCGCACCATATAGGATCTTGGCCCTAAATCTAACATCGCCTCTCCTCTACAGGAGCATACAAGTATCATACTTTTAGTGTCCAAACAGGCAAGGTTTTTTGAGTCCCCTGCACATTTCAGTATTGCCTCATTTTTTTTTTTTAATTTGAATGCGTTTCCTGGTATAAGACCTGTTGCTTTAAATTCTTTCATGTTCATGGCGGCGTAAGAACTGCTGGCAATCCTCCGAACCCCATTCTTTTGCGTTCCTCTATCCATAATTTCTCTGTGAATTATAGATAGTTACACAGGCCTTCAGCTAGATTCGTTATTAAAGTTTGTCTACTAGGGCTTGTGATCGATGTTCCTGGGATCCCTCTCCTAACTGAAACATGGTGTATTAAAACAGATGGTTTACAGAACCTTTAAACTCTTTTCCATCATCCAACTTGACTCTTCCGATGATACTTTAATGACCCCGCATGTATATTTGTTGTAAAAAGCTACAGCCACAGCAGTTGAGCTTTTCCCTTAAAGGTTCAGGCTCATTGTATCTTGAATCCATGTCAACAACTGTTAGAACATACTTAAACTTTTTTTTCTTCTAATCTTTGTCATGCTGAAGATGACAGCAAGTCCATCTGGGTGGGTGTCATTTGTCACTGAGTTAACAAATCTAGCCTTAAAAGACCATTTTGGTGCAGGCAGATATATTTGTTGCCAAGTCGCCTGTTTATGAAAGCCATCTTTCGCATCTAATTCCGACACTCTAGCCGCCCCTTTACTCAGTTGTTTTCCCAATAAAGCAGCTTTCCTTCCAATCCCCTTTAGAGAATAATATATTTGTACTTGTCCCTAAGAAGGACTGGTATTTTAATTGGATTTTAAATTGATTGTGCAAGAAAATAGAATGCTTCCCAAGCACCCCACAATAAAAACAATTTCTTGCTATTTTCTGTTCTTCTGATGGATCATAAAAGTCAGACAGTTCAGGTGGGGGGTTGTGTTAGAAACTTCTTATCCTGTCACTAAGTAATATTCATTCATGCCTCATCAACGTCTTAAAAAGTGTGCTCTGCATGACCCTGTTCTCTTAAACTATTTATTAATAAAGTCTAAGTGAGCAATCCTCCTTTTCCCACGAAGCGTCCTCTTGCCTTTAGCTAAATCTTCGTTATAAGCTTTGTAATGTCGTGCTCTTTCTTTCAACAAGACCGCAATTTACAAAACTATACTTGCTTCCAGAGAAGGCCAAGCACTTAACAATAGCTCCTCCTACCATCATAACTACTCCCGGCCATCTTTTTATAAATCAATATTTTCTTATGAATTAATCTTTCTATGCACTCAATATTTTCTGGGATAACTCCCCTGGTGTAACAAGAAAGTCTTTTGACGCAATCCCTCAGTGATTACGACTATGACACCTTAACAACGTCCTCTATGTCTAAACCTTCCGATCAGCCTCTTTCATTTTAAACAGGTTTTTTTGCTAGCACCTATAGCCTATACTAAACCGGCCAATCAAGCAGAAGTGGTAAATCGTATTAATAATCTTTTTTTTTTTCACTCATCTTTTTGATTAACTAAAAAAATAATTAAAAAAAATCATAATACAAGACAGTTCCAGTAGAGCTTTTTGTTAATCAGAAAATCTTTTCGTTGTTAAAAAGCTAAAAATAAGTGCAACTAGTTTTTGGCGAATCTTCTATCATTCCCAGATGGGCCTTTTAATTTCCTAACAAACATTTGCAAGGGAAGAATAAACTCTAACACCAACGCTAGTCACTGCAATAATTAACCACCGTTAAACTCATGGTTTAAAAGTATTATATTATTTTTTTTTTTTTATATTGCATTTTTAAAATGGATATGGGACGAACTATTAAAGTGTGAGGAGCACGAAGACTACCTCCTTGACAAACTGCATAAAGAAAGGAATTATACTCCTCAGGCTGCGTGTGGTAAAAACTAAACCAGAAATTTAGGTTTTGAACTAAGTATGGAGCAGATTCCACAACTGTCCCTAGCATCAGACGTTGAGAAGTACTACGCTAGGTACGAAGCACGGCTAGGGTCAAAAATGTTAAGATCGTGGTCAGACAATGAATATTTATATGCAAAGTTCGTAAGTAAGATGGCGCCCGTTGATTCAGAAGAAGATTTAAAATATGACTTATCACAAGAATCGGTTTTAACAAGTCCCTAGAAATTCTCGCATGTGACATGTATTACAAATTTGGAACAATGTTAGGCCCCATTCATCATGGGATATAATTTACTTTTAATCATAATACTTTTGACAACTTAAATTTAACACAATAAAAAAAATGAGCGATCAGGAGAAGAAGAGACCGCCGCAGGACCTTCCGCAGACAGTCCGAATGAGCAGAATTACCTCAAGTGCGTAATGTTACTAAAACTAAGAAATCTGGAACGTATTGAGGCTGGGCGTAAACACGCTGAATGGAACAGAACTTGCAAAAAGCCAACCAATCGGCAAAACACAAATTGTTATTAGAATAGTAATACAACCTCGCCGTCGCACCAACATCCCAATTAATAAAAACACAATCACAACCAAACGATAAGAATGTATTATTAGCCTTGGCTGCAGTTTAGTTGATGGGGGGGTGGGGGGGGTGAGTTTTAGCATACAAAATGTCTAAGCCATACTAGCAGCAAAGTTACAACCCCCCACAACCCGAGTAAAAAAGAATAGTCAGCTTCGGCAAAACAGAGCACAACTCCCTGTTGTAGACCCCCTTTCTATGGAATATTATACGAACTCAAAAAAGTACAAGTTAAAACTAGATAGGTACAAGTTAATTAGTTATAGAAAGGACTTTTTAAAGTTAAGTGCAAGTAAATATAACAAGTATTTTTAAGTTAAGTACATTATAAGTCTTGAGTTAAAGTAATAGTTAAGTTCTTAAGTAAGTAACTCAGTAGTTCTTAGTAAAGTACTAGTTAGGTTTTATAAATAATACTCTTAGTTCTTAAGATAATTACGGCCAAACAGTCAAGTTAATCTTATAAGTTCTCCAAGTCCAACAGCATATCAAAACTCAGGACTACCGACTAGTTCTCTTGTTATTGTAGAGACTAGTGATTTCTTGTTAACAGCAGTTGTGTTTACATGATGCAGAGTAGAGCGCCAGATTAACATTAGTGTGATGAAATCCATTGTTCTCAAAGAGAGCAATGCTTAAGATATCGTTGATTATTATTTTTTTGACAACTTCCTACTTATACCCTTAAGCGTTTTCATTACAGAAGTCTGGCTGGCAAAGCGCATACAACTTCGACCGCAAACCAACATAATCTTTTGAAACTGTCCCATTAAGTTCATCCTTCATCTTGCCAATCGCTTTCCTTGTTAACAGTTGAATGTAAAGGACTGTCTATTGGAATAGTCGCCTCTGTGTCGTACCACCCTCGGCTCCTTTAGCTACTTCTGTTTCTAAATCCTTATAGAAATCAGCCCTGGTTGGGACAAATAGAATTAAAACTATCATGTCTGTGTAAAGGAACTCTTGCTTCTGGGTACAGCGTTTTAAAGTAGTCCGTACAAAAATTCAAACAATTAATAACTTTGACAGCTCTAATACGGTAAAGCGCCGCTAAACACAGGCTTTTTCCCAGCTTAACATCCTTTTTCCTTCATCATAATGCCCACCAAGCTGTCGTTAAAAATCTTCTAAAGTCATATGATAGTTTGGGTTTAGAGGCAAACTAAATTGCTTTTGGTTTCTTTTTGTAACAAATTTTACATCTTGCGCTTGTGTGATGTCACACTGTTCACTCTTGCGTAACCCCGCCATTCCATGACAGCATTTACTCCATACGCACACGCAATCTTTCCATCACCCAAGAATGAGCTCTACCGAATGTTTTTCACTTCTCCCCCTCTCCTTCAGGAAAACACTTTTACAACTCACTACAAACAACTTGTCAACAGCTTCTATCTTACACATGTATCTCTCTATCTCTCTCCCGCACTGAAGACAAATCAACTTCACACAAATGCAACTCTCCTCACTACCGAGAGACAAAATCACTCTCACACATGTACTCTCGTAAACACTGAGAGATAAAAAAAATAGTCTTGTTCCGCTTCTATAAGCCGATGTCCCTTCACATTCCGTTATCCCAACAAATCCGGACCAGGAAAATACATAACCCCGTAAATCACTGAGGACCTGCCTGCCTCAAGTAAAACTTCCCTGCTTCCTCAATCCTCTGCCTCTCTGAGACAATATACTGCCCGGGCCCTCGAACTCTCCTGTCCTGGAGCTACGAGCTCTCGACTTCTCTTCTTCCGCGACTTCTTCTGTCTCTTGCGAAATGACAGCTTCAACTCCTCTCCCTGGAGTTGGTAACTGCTGGGGCTGAACTACCGGTGTGTTCCCCCACCATGGCCATCTTCAACACCCACGGGTGAAAGATGAAGGTGAAGGGCGAAGGTAACGGGTGAAGGGCTGAAACACGAATAAGTTCGTGTAAGAAACCTGCTTCTCAATTCAACATATGAATTCTTTTCTCTCTCATTAAGTTTTCCCCCTGTAGCTTTCCCCAACTATCTATCGCTCACTCTGTAATGACGGTCTCAAAAGGACCACCGTCCAGACAGGTACGAGTCATCCAAGGCCACGCCTGGGTTAAAACCTGTCCTCTTATTCCCCCTCTCCTAGTGAGGCATAACTCAGTGTTCAAAAACATACCACACCTTACCTACCCCAGCCCTTGTTAACTATCACTCAATGGTCACTTTTCATCGACTCCAATGACCACATTCGATTCTTGAATTGATCATACTCACAAATATTTTTGGGGAACGCCGCGCTACAACTAGTCAAGCCCACATGAATATTCTTCCTTTAGTTGTGGGCACGGGAAAATGATTCATAACACTACTACCTTGAATGGAGCGTCACATGTCCTTGATGTGAGGCTACGTCACATGGACAGTGGAATTTTCCATGTTTAACCAAACAGCATGTGTTCATCATTAAAAGAAGTCTTTATTTCCTGAGGCGTCAGTGGCTTGGGTTTCTAAGATCAGTGTTCTACTTGATTGTATGGGCCTCCTAAAGTGGCTCTTGGTCAAAAGCAATGATTTTCAATGAACAGCAGTCAGATTCAGCCGTTGTCTTAGGTACAACTGTAACAGTCGTAAAGACAGACATATTTAGTTGATGTGGCGAGATTTGGAACAAGTTTTAGGAGCGGTTCTGAGGGGCCATCCTTTAAAACTTTTCTGCGGGCCAGAGGAAAATCGTTTGGAGCTCATGTAATTCTTTTAGGAATTCTAAGTCTACTTCCAAGATTAGTACCTGCTGGATTATCAGGCGTAAGCGTGACAAACATACCTAACACAGATTAACATCATGAGGCACCGCTTTTTATCATTTTAAAGTTCTCAGTGGAAGCGTTGACTTAATGGCCCATGCCATACAGATTGTTACGATCTAAGTACATTAGATCGTTAGATGTTTAGTTGGATCATAATCGCCTAAATACTTTTTTGTAGGCTTTTGGCCGTAAAGGATGTTGAGGCCATGCTAATACCTCCCCTTTAGACCATCTTCAATCATCTGAAGTGTGGGTAGCATTCAGAAAAATTAAGTCACTCTGGATGTTTCTAACTTTAAGAAATGCGTCCAAGAAAGGCCTGGGACCAGAAGATGTAATGTGATGAGTCTAAGCTGAATTTTTCATGCATGTAGATCGAAATTTCTGAAAGACTCTGCCACATAAACACCCGTCAGCCATTAAATAATATTGATCGAGATAGTCGCCCAGTTGTTTGACAGAGTAATTCTGTTCCAGGCTTTCTGTGCTATTCATAGTCACATCATTATGTCATTGCCTCTAAGACTAAAAAGCAAGCGCCATTCGGTGGAAGTGAAAGTCTTCATCAAACCTATCCCACTAGTTCACATGTATTCCTAAGGGTAAACACCTTACGAACTAAAGATGGGTCAAAGTATTGTTTAGTGATTGGAAAGTCTTTGTAGAGATCCAGCTAATTTTAACTAAACTCCCCATCCAGATGTTGGCTAGAGGTCATAAAGATAAAGAGCAAAGAGTAAAAGTTCAAGTACTTTTCTGAAGATTGTGCAATCAGTAACACTCTATATCAGCGAAAGTCACTGCTTGCATGATGAAATGAGAATCGTAGCCTCGTAGGTTGTGAAAGAAGATATAGCAGTTTCCATTTTTTTTTAGGATCAACCTAAGTTGAATATTAACAATGTATTATGTGCGGCACCTCAAAATTTGCCAGATTGTGATCGTGGTCCTCTTACTGGTCCGCCTAATAATTCACTGTTACATATCCAAACAGTGTGTAGATAAGTCATAGCGTTCTTTTGGTCTTCATGAGTCATAACAATGTTCTAAAAGAATTAGTTGGTTGGATAGTGATTACGAAGTTGTTTTCAACTGCTCTAAAAAATCTACTCGCTGCATTAGGGCCTCTGTAAAATCTCTGGTGATGTTAGTGTTTGGGCGTCCCTGACCAAACCACAATAAAACTCATAAGAACAGATCTGATGGTGGGTTAATAACGTTGTTTTTTGGTTCTTTTGCGTGTTGAGACCACAATACAGCGGCAAGAGTTGATTCAGAAGTCACATAAACCACATACGGGGCTCATCTGCAATATTATTACATTCTTAAAACTAACTTTAAGCCCTGTAATATGTGTGTGAGGATTAGTTTTCACAGTCATACAAACCTTTACAATGAGTTTCCTAATGACTGGCAGCTGCTTCTATATTTGGGGATTCTAACCACACACCTTCTACAATCCCTTGTTTAGGCATGAATCCTTTGATGTAATAAACCAAAAATCCTGCTTATTGTTCTGATTAATACACTAAGTACTCTTTGTATCAATCTGCAAACCAGGAATCAAGCTCTACAATGATTCTTAAGTGGGTTTCGCCATAAAGTAGGAGCGATGGGAGCAATCCCTTACAGGCACTAGATTGGTTTACCTACAACCATGTGTATAACGTTTACAGTGATTGGTTTTTTGTTCTTCAAACTGAATAACTTTCGAATACTTACTGAAAGGTTATGTTATCAAAGTTCAGTTCTTGTTTGTATGCTTCCTAATTGGAAACTCTGTTATGCATGAATTTTGACAGATGTAAATGCCGCTAAAACTCACACCACAAAAAACACATGTTGTCAGAATTATGTATGTTTAAACCTGCTCGTTTTAACTCTAACCTCTTTTGGAAGAGAAATGTACGAATTGCCGACTCATAGGACGAACTTAGTTCGCCTCAATTTGATTTCAAGGACTGTCCCTTCGACCAGCCAGAACCCCTTAACTTGCCCTCCTCACTTGCATGATTAAACTGTGTAAGCAAGTAGTCAGCCCAGTCAGAAATAAAGTCGTGATAGCAGATTACTTCTTTCTGATTTAGTGAAACCAGACCGCAAGTTCGTATCAACAGGCGTATATATAATCAATCAGACCAGCCAACAGCACTTTTACTGGCGTTCGGGTGAAGAGGACTCTGGAATTTTAGAGATAGCCAGTGCTGAACGCTTTCATGAACGTTTGTGGGGTTAAATGATTACCATGTCCGCCTCACTAAACGCGTATTGCTTAAATGTTGTTTTTCAATATTAAGAATTTCTTTCATCGATATTATAGTTTTTCGCCAACCTCAATATACTTGGCTTCCAATATTAAAGCCACACTATTCCGTAAATTAAAAAAAATTCAATGTATATAAAAGTACGTAAAACAGGCGTTTATATTCCACCTAAGCGTTGCAACACTTCAACAGACAGACCCGTTACCCTTAACAATAACACCTCTAATATTTTTAGCTTTTTCTGAATCACTACAGTCACTGTTTATCCTTGCTTGCTTCGTTTAAACAGTTCACTATGATCTTATTATTCATTGTCTATGACCTACTCAAACCCACATTCAGCTAAAAATTCAATGTTTAATACATTCATTGTTTCGTCAAATAGTTTCATTACAATTCTTTAAAATCCAGATTCACTGAGTTCGACAGCATTTTTAAATCTAAAATAAATAAAAAAAATAATTGTAAATTCCTTAGTCTTTTTCTAATCGTAAAACCTAATCTTCATTAAAGTAAATAGTTTACTTCTTCAGGGCTGTGAAAAAATCAGATCAACATCTTCATGAGATCCTAAAATCAAAGTAAAATATTAAACAACTTTTAATGCCAGTGGGGGCCAAGAACCTGGTTATTTCACTGATGGCCATTCTCAACGCTTTCTAAGTTCACCGGATTTTTTATGTGATTAAAAAGACAGTAATTGATTCGTCAACACAACACTTTAACTCGTTCTCTATCAGCCTTCCAATCCAACCTCGAAAGTAATATTAGTAAGCTATCTAAGAACAATATCGGCTTCATTTTTAACACCCAAACTAAAATCTAAATTTACAAAAATTAATTACTCAGTTTCTACACATTGTAAATTCAACTGGTATTCATAGTCTTATCTAATCTAAAACTGATCTTCATTAAAGCGAATAGGCTCCTCCTTCAGGGTGGTAAGACACAGTCCAGATTAACATCTTCAGGAGACAAATTATCAACAAATATGGCAAACAGCTTTAGGCAAGCTGGGTTGGGGCCAAGATCTGGTATATTTACTGACAGCTGAGCTTCAATTACACTTCTCGCATTCCTATTCGATTTAAAAGATCAGTAATTAATTCGTTCAAAACCTGTTCTTTAATTCATACTTTATCACCCTCTCTCTCCCCATATCCAACCCATAAGAGTTATATTAATAAGCTCTGTAGGCTACTTCGGCCATCATTTTTTAAACCTAAAATAAACGAGAGGGTGGGGGGGGAGGGGGGGGGGGGGGGGGGGAAGGGGGAAACGACAATTAAAAAAATTAAGTAATCAGTTTCCCCTCCTCGTTTTTTTGTAAAATCAAGAAAAAATTATATATAGAAATGTGCGTGCGGGGCTGGGGCGGTTTAATAACCAGGTCAAAATTCCCCAAAAACTCCTCCAGGGTCGCATCGACCTAAGATTACTGCGCTGATTTGAAGAACAAAACGTGTGTGTGCGTGCGTGCGTGAAGGCGGGTGCATGCGTGGGGTAGGGGACGTGCGGGCGGGGAGGGGGACGTGTCGTGCGGTGGGGAGGGTGACTGCGTGCGTGGGATTGGGTTGGGGTGGTGCGTGGGGTTGTGTTGGGGTGTGTGGTTGGGTTGGGTTGGGGGTGGTGTGGTGTGTGCAGGAGTTACCTCCTGTCACGAGTTTGTCACGAGGCCTACGAATGTTTGACCCATCTAGGGTGGCGAATTATTCATTTGTTTATAGTATATTTGCTGTTTGTCGGAATCCGTCCCTTAATGTGGCTTGTGGTGCGGATGCACACTTGGTGTAGTTCAGCTCAACTCGGATTGCTTTCTCTCTCTCTCTCTCTAATTCCACTGCCCGTGCTATTACATCCTGTAGGTTCACAGGGTGGCTGGACCTTTCTCTCGAACATGCTGTCTATCGGCCTCTCGCCTGTCTTATTAATTACCTGACGCACGTAGCTTCATTACTTTTAGGTTTGAAGTTGCGCACTCTGTGACGCACAGCATGGCATGTTGGCCGCCATTTGCTGAGGGAGGTTAATCGCCATCTTGACTCGAGCGGAAGAATGTCACGGGAGCGCCTGGCACCGGTCTTGGTTCTTCCACCGTATCATCGAAGGTACAGGTCGGTAATCTTCATTCCTACAGTCGGCCTGTAGGAGAAGGGACATCACTTCTTCTTTTTCAGCACCTGGGCCTCAGTCCTCTCGACTGGACAGAGGCAGAGAGAGGCGTTTGAAACCCCGCCACTTCTGGTCACCCACGGGTAGCTGGTATGCATCAGATTCGTGGTTTGTGTTACTTGATGAGATAGAGCGATTAACATTTGTGTGATGAAACTTTTCCAAAGAGAGCTTGCTTGTAGTTATCGTGAGTTATATTTTTTGACAACTTCCTTACTTATACCCTTAGCGTTTTTCATTACAGAAGTCTGGCTGGCAACGCTATACATCTTCGACCGCAACCAACATATTCTTTGATAACTGTCCCATTAAGTTCATCCTTCATCTTTCCAATCACTTTCTTGTTAACAGTTGAATGTAAAGGACTGTCTTTTGGATAGTCGCATGTGTCGTACCACCCATCGGCTCCTTTAGCTACTTCTGTTTCTAAATCCTTATAGAAATCTTCTGTTGGGACGATTAGAATAAAACTATCAGTGTCTGTGTAAAGGACTCTTGCTTCTGGTACAGCGGTTTAAAGTAGTCGTACAAAAATTCTAACATTAATAACTTTGACAGCTCTAATACGGTAAAGCCGATAAACACAGGCTTGTCCAACTTAACATCCTTTTTCTTCATCATAATGCCAACCAAGCTGTCGTTAAATCTTCTAAAGTCTTGATAGTTGGGTTTTGAGGCAAACTTAATTGCTTGGTTTTCTTTTGTAACTAATTTTACATCTTTGCGCTTGTGTGGATGTCACACTGTCACTCTTGCATACCCGCATTCATGACAGCATTTACTCCATACGCACACGCAATCTTTCCAATCACCCAAAAGGAGCTCTACCGAATGTTTTTCTTCTCCCCCTCCCTTCAGGGAAAACACTTTACTAACTCACTTCAACAACTTGTAAACAGATTCTACACATGTATCTCTCTCCGCACTGAGAGACAAATCAATCTTCACACATGCATCTCTCCTCACACCGAGAGACAAATCAATCTTCACACATGTATCTCTCTTTACACTGAGAGATAAAAAAATAGTCTTGTTCCGCTTCTATAAAGCCATGGCCTTCACATTCCGTTATCCCAACAATTCCGGACCAGGAGAATACATAACTCCGTAATCACTGAGGACCTGCCTGCCTCAAGTAAAAGCTTCCCTGCTTTCTCAATTCCCTGCCTCTCTGAGACAATATACTGCCCCCTCGAACTCTCCTGTCCTGGAGATACGAGTCTCGACTTCTCTTCCCGCGACTTCTTCTGTCTCTTGCGAAATGACGAGCTTCAACTCCTCTCCCTGGAGTTGGTACTGGCTGGGGCTGAACTACCGGTGTGTTCCCCACACCATGGCCATCTTCAACCACCTCACGGGGTGAAAGATGAAGGGTGAAGGGCGAAGGGTAAAGGGTGAAGGGCTGAAACACGAATAAGGTTCGTGTAAGTAACCTGCTTCTCAATTCAACATATGAATTCTTTCCTCTTCTTTAAGTTTTCCCCTGTAGCTTTCCCCAACTATCTATCGCTCACCTGGTAATGCTGGTCAGCAAAGAGGACCACC
Source organism: Conus ventricosus (assembly GCA_018398815.1). NCBI lineage: Eukaryota > Metazoa > Mollusca > Gastropoda > Neogastropoda > Conidae > Conus > Conus ventricosus. Next base: position 557 of record JAFLJL010007856.1, on the reverse strand, counting down.
GTCCTGACAGGTTCGAGTCTCTAGGCCATCTGCTGGGTTAAAACTGACTCTTTCCCCCCTTCTCCTAGTGAGTGCATACTCAGTGTTCAAAACACATGACCAGCACCTTACCTTACCAGCCCTTGTTTAAACTATCACTCAGTGGTCACTTTCACCCAATGACCACATTCGTTTCTGAATGAGTCTATACTCACAATTATTTTGGGGACGCCCGCTACACTAGTCAAGCCACATGAATATTCTTCCTTTAGTTGTGGCACGGGGAAATGATTCATATCACTAACTACATGTGATGGAGCGTCACATGCCTTGATGTGAGGCTACGTCACATGACAGTGGATTTTCCATGGTTTTACCAAACAGCTGTTGTTCATCAGTTTAAAGAAGTCTTTTTCTGAGGCGTCAGTGGCTTGGGTTCTAAGATCAGTGTTCTTCTTGATGTATGGCCTCATAAAGGGCTCTTGGTCAAAGCAATGATTCTATGAACAGCAGTCAGTTTCAGTCCGTGTCTTAGGTAAAACTGTAACAGTCTGTAGAATTTGCAAATGGGAACAAGT
>JAFLJL010007851.1:27570-62448 GCA_018398815.1 Conus ventricosus | reverse complement strand
GAGACTATTGCGGAACGCGAGCGTACTGTGTTTTGCGTGCTGCGAACGCCTGCCTCAGTTACCCGAATCGCCAGCAACAGCAGCTGTTAACTCTCGCGGGCAGCCCAAATTTGTGAATGTCGTGACTTTCTGCGCATGCGCAAACTTTGAACAGGCGTGTTTTCAACATGGGCGTGCCTTGTCGTGTGGTAAACTTCGGCGATCCGTTCTTAGACAAGTGCCCAATAAATGGAAAGGGGAGTGGATATTTGTAGTTGTGGAGGTGGAAATCGGAGATGTAGTAAAGAAGGAGCGCCTTGGACGCGCTTTCGCAAGATAAATATCAGTGGAGCTGCACGGTGTATTGTCTGCAACAAAGACGTAAGCCTATCTTACGCCAGTCGTGGTGTTTCAACACTGACTGCCATCTCCGCTCAAAGAAGCATCTGGATAAGTGTGCGTCTCTGGAAAGTAATCAACGTTTGCCAGGTAAGATGTACTTCAAGTATTATACTAGTTATCCGCTTGCATGTGGGTAGCAGTAAACAAGGGAGCTGCTTGTATGACATTCTTCTCAGTGACAGCAGTAAACAGAGGAGCTGCTTGATACTATGACATTCTTCTCAGTGACAGCAGTAAACAGGGAGCTGCTTGTGTGACATTCTTCTCAGTGACAGCAGTAAACAGGGGAGCTGCTTGTGTGACAGTCTTCTCAGCAGTAACTTCAAATACCTTCCTGTTTTCTCTTCAGAGATGCTTTGCCTCAGCTCTAGAGTAATGCTGGTGCCAGTGTCTGTAACCAGTTTCAAGTGCAATTTTTTGTGCAGGCTTAAATTTTTTTATGCATGTTTGAATGAATGTTTCGATCTTCCCAACCACCATTATTGGAAATCCTAGGTACCTTGGTAAGCGACTTGTAAATATCTGAATAAAGAGGAATTTTTGCCACTAAAAGTAAGTCTCAACAACACTACCTTGTCCAAACATGCTACCTTTCCCATCCTTCCTGCATCTGCAAGAAATAATGTTCAAAAAACCGAGTGAACTGTATGCTATTCGTGAAGTTGCTTTGTTCGTCAAGAGAGATCACTGGGAGTTCCAAGCAAGGTGGTGAATCACAAATTGAACTCCCTATTTGCATCTCTACCCAATTTTTAGGGTTCTGTTGGTCAAGTGTGTTCCCTCAATGCGTGGATTAAAGCTCTTCGTTTGACAGTAAGTATTGAGAAATTGTTGGTTCATTTTCCTGCATGAGTTTCCTATATCTTACATCTTGTTTTCTTGACATCAGCTATCATCCTATCAAACACTACAACTATTAAATCCTTTTCTGTAGCCGCTCTATCTTCAAACTCATCATGAACAGACTAGTGAGCACATGAGAGTGTTATCTTTGTGCATTCTGATTTTTTGAGGGCAGTGTACTGTGCAGCTGTTTAACGCATCAATGGATAATAATGACTGACTTTTTTGTGTGCAAACAGATGTGGCACCTATTCTTAACACTTCCTTGTATACAAAGCAATCACTAATTTCTCAAATGTGGTCGGCGCACAACACACACACACACACAACTACTCACACTCGCCACAACACATGCTCACACACACATCACACTCGCACACTCACATGCTCACACAACACACGCAGGCAGCACCACTGCACGCGCACACAACACACGACACAACACACCACTCGCGACACGCACACACACACCACACACGCAACACACACAGAGGCATTTCCACTGTTCACGCACATGTTGTTGTTTGCCTGTCGAGTCGACTAGACTGCTTCAGTCCCATCTGAGGATCAATCGGTTTGTGGGTAAGAAGTGGCTGTCAAGCCTACCCTGGCTTGAATTGTGCGGTACAGCTTGGACAGGAATTCGGAACATCTTCTGATAGCTGGAAAGGCTTTCCTTGCGCTGTCTTTTTAGTTCGCTGCAGCTGTCTCTCTCAGAATGGCATTTGTGGATTAAGAGCGCCATCACGCTCGAATCCATGCAGTTTGTTCCATGTGTAGGTTGATGTTAAATGCTTTCATGATGTTTGAAAGTCATGATTTGAAGTAATTCTCGAACCTCCATGGAAACACTACATGTTAGTTCACCTGAAGCTCTCAGAACCATGTCTGAATGCACGGCCAAACACATATTGTACCACCCCCTGTAATCTCTCAAAGCCAAGCTTACCAGAATGCTAGCAAAATGACAATGTTGATATTGGCAGAAAACGTATTAATGCTCAGTATGCTCCTTAGAAGTTTTCTCTTGTGGTCAATAACTGCAGAGAACAATAATCCACAGGATCCCAGAATGCAGTTGCGCAACGATACCATCACAATGGAGTACAATGTGTCTATAATGTATAACAAAACAGTGATTCAGTGCAAATCTGTACACAGTACAGTATAAGCAGTGATTGTTGACATGACGCTCAAGCCCAAGAAGTTTGTGGAGAGGTCTCACGCTGGTCAAGAGCTCTGCGCAGCCTTCAGCACAGGGGCATGTTCGCGCTACAGGGAGCGTGACACTTGACAGGTCTACTTCCTCTAGCCTACAGAGCCACCAAGATCGACACTGAAGCCACACGGGTAAAGCCCTGTGGGATAAGGTCCTGAATGGTAAAACAATTGAGTTGGGCTTGACTGTCATAGTACACAGTGCAAAAGAACCATCAATTTTCCCAGATGTGCATCTTCAGACCCCACACATAAACAGACTTGAAACAGCATTAACGATAACTCCGATTTGCTGCTGTGGGCGAATGGAGTGACAGAGAGATGAACAACTAGTGACACTTAGAACGGAAACAGATGGGAGAGAGGGGTAGAAAGGGTGGGGAACAGGTGCTTTTATCTCTTTCAGTGACAAGTAATCATGCGAAGTGTATGATAAGTGACACACTAAGTTTTAGATTGACGATACATAAGACTAGAACTTATTGCAAGCTGAAAGGAAATTATGAAGGACATCGCCTTAACATACAACCAAAATCTGACCAGAGCAAGTTGGCCCACTCTATGAATATATACTTTAACATGCAGGTATTGATTGATTTATTAGAGTCAGTGAATGGACAAAATTATTGAGACAAGACTGATGCTGGCAAACTTGCTGCTTCCTTTCTTATTTGTGTGTGCAATGCGACCTAGCTTTCATACACTATTTTGTGGTGTACAACTGAAATACGCTCGAAGGCCACTTTGCCAGAAGTGCTCCTATAAAGATCGAGTGAGTGTTCACAATTGATAATGAAATTTAATTCTGACTTCTTTCTTTTGTCTTTCTCTCTCTGTCTCTGTCTCCCCGCCTTAATTTCTAAATAGTTAACCCTATTTGACATGCTCTGACAAGTATATTAGTATACTGTAACAGGTTCAGGATGTGTCCCTAGAAGATGCTGGGGGCTCTCTTCAGATTGTAGCCTGCCTGCAGGAAAATGTGTACTGATGATTTCCTTTCATAACTTCTTTGACTCTGCCCCTCAACCCCGCTCCCCCCCCCCCCCCCCCCCCCCCTACCCCTGCTAGTGTTTAGTTGGAATTTGCAACTAGGTATGAAAGATGTACGAGGCTTTGTGCCACTGTCCTTTTTTCTTCATTCTGTGTTTTCATTAAATTTATACTCGACAAATATGTACCACTTATGCACAAAATTTATGTGAATGAAAAATGCCTGAGCAGGGAAAGTTTTACTGCCATAAGATGTCAACTAGATTGGTTATCGATGCTAATGAATTTCGGTGTATGTAGCATTGGTATTGATAATCATTCCAAACACTTAAAGCAACTAATATTTCACGCAGAACAGGACTTTATTAACATATTCTACCATGGCTCACTAATGACACTCAAGCGACAGCGTTTGCTATCCCTCCGTGAGCCACGGTAAATAGTTGGAATCAAACGAATTTAGCAGAAAATTACCTTAAAATTCCGTTGTGGAGACAGTTTTGAAGCCTCAATGAGGTCAACTGGGCTGTTATGATGAAGATAAGAATGTCAAATACTATGCCGGAGCTTTCAGTGAAGAAACTTTGCATCATAAGTAACATGGAAGAAAGGTTCCAGATCACAGCAGTTTTCGGAAAATGCTGTACTCTTACAGGTGAGAAGTTTTATTAGCAAGGTAGGTACAGTCACACCTCTAGCATGCATGAATATCTGAAAGTTGAGATCATGAGGTAGTAGAACCATCAAATGCTTTGAAACTTCTAACGAAACTGAGAACATGACATGATATATCAGTCGAATGCTTGAAACAATCTAAACAGTCCAGAACATTACAAAGTCAGCCATCAAAACTACATGATACATTCAAAAACGATAAACTGTCCCCGGAAGTTCTTTGATTTGAGGAACTATTCCGGACTCTAGAACTTCTAAAACAGCAAAATGTGGTGCAATGTTAACATAGTGTCACCAGTGTACTTAACAACATTTAAGCCAAATCTGTAGGTCAGAATCAATAAGCAGTTTTGATTTGTTTGTAACAATGAACTGCTCTAATGTGAACATCTGTGGCAGACAGGTAGGTTGATCACTACAGCGGTTGCAGCAATCGCTTTGTCAGATGGTCTGATGACGCACTGCCGATCTGGCAACTACGAGAGACAGGCTGGAAAGACACTGTGCAACATGACACCACAATCAAAGTGATCTGTCTCTCTCATCCTGCCCTCGTCCTTCATCATGGTCGAGCATACTCCGAATCTTCTCCTCCTTACAGTGCAATAACCATTCCAGACAGCTATACGAGCTAATTTTTAACAAGATCATTGCACGATATTACTTTTAAGATAACGGAAAGCCCAAGGTCACATCGTTTGAAAGTCCATTTCAGTCGGACCAAGCTGTTAAAGTAATAACTCTCAATGACAGTTCCTTCAGAACATCATATGTGTGTTGTCATAGTGGACACATTTGGAATGTTACTTTTAAGTGTTGAAGGATTTTTTTTTAATTTTCAGGCAGCCAGTCCACGGGTTGTGTTTATTAGGTAACAGTCAGGAATGGGTAAGAAGAGGATTGACAGAGAGTGCCAAGTTTTCTGGATCTTGATTAGATTGAAAGTCCGTTGTGGTTTGAAAACTGTCTGCACGTATTTACAGGTTCATGTGTGTGGTTGTTAGTGTAGTTGTTTGGGGAGTGGGGTCAGGATGGGAGAAAGGAGGTGGAAGAGGGATCATGGTATGAAACGTTTTAGTTGCAGGATAAAGAGAGGTGAAGTTAGTCTGTACAATGGTATGATGCACAAAATACCCCTCTTTGGAATTTGCCCAGCATGTGTGTGGTATGTGGTGTGTGTGTGATTTGTGTGTGTAAGAGATAGCAATGCCATATTTGAAAATTTTTGACAGGATTGAAAAGTTTGTTGTACAAGCACGCCAGACATCTTCTTGGTTTGATTGCCTCAAATTGAAAGGTGACTATCCCAAAGTCATTAGCAACCATCAAGAAGTAAGGTTTTCGCCAGCGTCTTATTGGTTGGTTTGTCTGTCAGCAAAATTACGCCATACCTAATGACCAGCTCAGAAAATTTGTGGAAAGATAGAATGTGGGCAGCGATGTACCTAACAAATAAGTGGACAGGGATGCAACCTACAAAATCGAATGTGGAGCAGAATTGGAGCAGGGATGTACCTAACAAATAGATTGAAAGGGATGTACCTAACAAGGATGTGGAGCATGGATGTCCAATAAAATAAATGAGCATGATGTACCATAAAAATAGAATGTGAGCATGGATAGCACCTACGGCCAATAGAATGTGACAGGATTGTACCAAACAATAGAATAGTGGAGCGATGGGTGTGACCGAACAAATAGATGTGGAGCATTGGATGTACCTAACAAGAGAATCGAGTCAGGATTTACCTAACATAAATTGAGCGGATTACCTAACAATAGCATGTAGCAGGGATGACCTAACAAATAGAGTGTGAGCAGGATGTACCTAACAATAGAATTGGAGCAGGATGCACCTAACAAATAGAATGTGGAGCAGGGATGTTACCTAACAAAGATGTGGAGCAGGGTTACCACACAAGTGAATGTGGAGCAGGTATGTACTAACAAAGACGAATGGTGAATGGCGGGATGTACCTAACAAATAGAATGGAGTCAGGATGTACCAAAATAGAAGTGGAGCAGGGATTGACCCCCCCCTAACCAAGAGAATTGGAGCAGGGATGTACCAACAAAGAATGTGGAGCAGGATGTACCTAACAAATAGAATGTGGAGCAGGTGTACCTAAACAATGAATGTGAGCAGGGAATGTACCTAACAAAGAGAATGTGTAGCATGGGATGTACCTAACAAATAGAATGTGGAGCAGGGATGTCACCTAACAAAGTGAATGTGGAGCAGGTATGTCCTAACAAAGAGAATGTGAGCAGGATTTACCTAAGCAAAGAAAGTGAGCAGGGATGTACCTAACAAAGAGAATGGAGCATGGATGTTCGCTAAAAATCTTTGTCAGTCCGATGTCAAAGGAAGCAGGTCCGGGGTCTGCTCCACCCGATAAAGATCGCGTGCCTGCGCCTCTGGTTCAAATTAATATCCAGGATAATATCTCCCTAAACAAAACAAACAAACAAAAGAAAACTTTTCTGACTTGCAATAACTGTCTTTTCCCAGGCGTAAGAAGTTCGCCGGTACGAAGACGACAAGCTGGCCAAAACTGAACGTCACCATGGTGACTGGAACTGGATTAATCATGTGGAACGCCTGCTCATGGGTTTGAACATTGAACTACGTCCGCATTAAGTTTGGGACTCACGTCAGGAAAACTCTCATGACTGAAGTAAGGTCAGGGTGTGGATAGATTGTGACAGTGCGCAACTTTGCTGAGATGCTGTGTTTGTGTGTGTGTGTGTGGTGTGTGTGTGTAGATGTGTGTGTGTTCGTGTGAGAAGATGAGAATAATGGACAGAGATTGGAAGACTCATATTCTTAATATGCAGTGTTTGAGATAAGAGTAAATAATTTTAAGGTAGGTGATTAACAGAATAAGTGATTGGAGTAGACAACTTTGATTGTATATTTTGTAACTAATAGTGTTTTGGAATTTTTATTTTTTTGACAGGATGGGGAAATTGTCTCACAAGACTTTCTGATTTTACGTAAAGACCAGTCCTGGTATCACCCTGAATTGAAACATTTCTTTTAAAAACCCTGATAATGATGTGACCGACAGGTCTGAAATGGCGGTGTATGTGCTGGAAGCAGTCCTGTGGACCAGGATTGTGCAGCTCCGGCCATGACGGCACATCTTACTGGGTACATCATGGCAGGGGTCAAGGTCAAACATTTCTGCAACTTTGTAAGTATTGATCTGTGTGACATACTTCATAGAATCAATGGAGCTTATAGGATTAGTCTGGGACATTCGCCAATGAAGAAATTAATTCAGCTGAGAGTTATAATAATGAATACTTTATAAGCACTAATCGGCAGAGACCAGCTCTAAGCCTTACAATCCACACTCATTGCACAACGGCTGCCTCCTGGTAGTGCCCGAGATGCTTGCCAGCTGGCGCTACATTCAGTCGTTTCCTTATCTAACCAGTAATTCGACACTCAATTTCCATACTTCTACATCCTTCATTCTTTCCATTCTCACGCAGGGTGCATGCTATGTGTAACTGTCACCATACAATGTCCTAAACTGGCCTACTCTTCCGAAGTTGTGATGGGATTTTTAACTGGTTGGCAAGATGTTATGGTGTGTTTCACACACGCTCGTTTATTAGTCTTCGAACGACTGTATGAGAGCTGGAGCAGAACCAATGTAACTCCAAGGGAAAAACCCCTGTACAAAACGCGGCTGAGATTGAACCGCAACCACATTGATCACAAATTGCTAGTCTGGTGCTTACCATGAGCATTCCGGCGAAGTTGTCACAGCAAACTCTTAGTTGAACTTTGATTTGTCTTTACTTGAACCGTACGTATTCAGGCAGAGTGCTTTTAGCATGGTTGATATAGTCAAATGTGTTTAGCTGTGCCAGGCAGTAAATTGCCACACATGTTGATGGTCTTTAAATCACTGTCACTTACTAGGATGATATTTTGCATGCTATCCATCAACATTCTTAATTGCAAGTTTCTTTCTCCAGGAATGTATAAACTATTTCCCTCCGGGGTTGCAACCTGCCGTGGTCGGAGGCTTGCGTGGTCCTGTGATCTTTTAGGCTTTGCTGACGGGGCATCAAAACTCAGCTAGATGGTTAGTTTGTGAACACTGCTAGGCCTGTATAGCCAAGTTGCTGACTGGCCAAGCATTACGTGGAGGAATTGATGCCCCTGGTAGGGTCTCCCATGTCAGAAAGGTTAGGAGTGAGGGCCCAGACAAATAGTAACCCACCTTTTCCTATTCTGTCTTCTGCTTTCTTAACGGATCTTTTTCTTTCTTCGTCTCCCCTTCAAGTCTTCTTTTCCACACTCCTTTTCTCTCTGTGGTCTCCTAAGATCCGCCGCGTTGGCCGTGCGGTGCGACCTGTGTCGGAGGGAATGAGATCCTGGTGATTGAGAGGGCCAGCGCTCTCAACACATCACTTTGGCTCGGACCCCTCCTAGACAGGGAGTACACTTTGGCCCGGGTGTACTAATCGCTCCCCTTCTTGGGGCTGGGCAAAACAGGCATTTCTCCGGCTGGCCAAGATAACCCTGTAGTGCTCAGCTCTCTGTTCCCGGGGAGTTGGGCATGATCAGGGGGGATAGGGTTGGTAGGTTTTTGTCTGTTGTATATCTCTCCTGAAGCCTGGAAGGGTCAAGACAGTGTTCTTGGCCCTGGCCCCTTAGTTGGACTCCAAGGTGGGTGGGTAAGGGAGGATGAAATATAATAAAATACACATGGCTTTTTCAAAAAACTACCCCCCAAAAGGAAGAGGAAGGCAGCATCCCCTTTTTCAGAGGACTTTCAAACAGACCAGCGATTCTGATACTGAGTACGACAGAAGACAGGTTTCTGGCTTCCTGGCTCGTGATGGAAGGGACGAGCAGGAAAGACCCCTTTCATCTCTGAGCCCTTTTGCCATCCAAAAGGGCTTTCAAGGTCTAGCAGGTGACCCTCATCAGTCAAAAGTTGAGGAATGGCTCATTTCTAATTCAATGTCGATCTAAAAAGCAATCTGAACAACTGTTGAGAGCAACAAAGATAGTGGACAGGGAGATCAGGGTGTACTCCTCATAAACAGTTAAATTCGTCAAAAGGTGTGATTCGCTGCAGAGATCTATCAGGGGTCTCAGAGGCAGAAATCAAGACGGAACTGGCGTCCCAAGGTGTGACGGAGGTGCGCAGGGTGACGGTAAAGAAAGGTTCAGAGAGAGTGGACACCAACACCCTCTTTCTGACGTTCTGCAACCCTGTGCTGCCTCCGGTCATCAAAGTCGGTTACCTAAATGTTCATGTTCAGCTGTATGTGCCGTCCCTGTTAAGGTGTTTCAGATGCCAGAGGTTTGGCCATGTCAGAGACCGCTGTTCTGGGCAGGAGGTGTGCGGTATTTGCTGCAAGGCAACCCATGATGGGCCGTTGTAAAGATCCGGCACATTGTGCAAACTGCGGTGGCGACCATCCCTCCTCTATCACGAAATTGTCCTCTGTGGATTCAGGAAATCTGCAATACAAAGAGTTAAGACAGAAAAGAAGATCTCCTTTTTTTGAAGCCCGCAAGCAGGTTGTGGGCAGTCAGACGGCCACAGCATCTTCATATGCTTCGGCCGTAAAAGAAAATTTCCACTCGGTCAGTCTGCTGCCAGACTGATGAATTTATCTTTTCAAAGACACTGCAAGGAAGAACTGTCAGCTCTGGTGGAAGCAGGTCCACCACCTCCCAACCCACAGGAATGCCACTGGTGGAGGCAAAAAATCTGCCACCCCTCAGGACTGCCCAGCAGTCTACAACATCTGCTGCTGGGCAGATTAAAAAACCCACCGCAATCTCGAATTCCTCTGTCCAGTGCCCGTGCGGGCAAGGGAGTTCAACCCAGTGTGGAGATGGTGGAGATGAGGAAGAAACCTCCACCATCTCCCAAATCCAGACCTCCACCATCTCCAAACTCCAGGCCTTTGTCACCTGCGGGCAAGTCTGCCAGCAGGTCCAAAAGCCACCACAGTCCAGTGAAACTAACTAAAAAATTTTTGCTCCATAAGATGCGGACGTTGAAGAGGAGATGACCTGATTTCTCTCCTTTTCGCCTCTGCACCATGGATAGTACAATATTCCATTGGAATATCCGTGGTCTAAATTCCAACTTCGAGGAGCTGCAGCTTCTGTGTCAGTCTCTAAAACCTTCCGTCGTGGCTCTTCAAGAAACTCAAATTCAAAGCCAGAAGACCTTTACTCTTTCTGGCTTTAATATCTTTCGAAACCTGCACAACCATCCACGTTGGGACTGTCGGGCGGTGTTGCCCTTCTCCTACACAAAACTTGTTGTATAGTCCTGTCATTCTGTCTACCTCCCTTCAGGCTGTAGCTGCGAGAGTCACTCTCCCAAGACTGTGACAATCTGTTCCCTTTATCTCTCACCTTCTTTTCCCGGTTTGTCGTCAGGACCTTGTCAGTCTGATAGAAGAACTTCCTCGACCTTTTTTGCTGTTGGGTGACTTTAACGTCACAATCCTCTTTGGGGTAGTGCCAGTACGTCATCCAGAGGTTTGCTAATTGAGGATGTCCTTTCAGATTTGGATTTGTGTTGTCTGAACGACGGATCTGCAACTTATCTCCACTCTTCCACAGGTTCTCTTCGTGCTTAGATTTGTCGGTTTGTGACCCCTCGCTGGTCCTGGACTATGAGTGGTCTGTCCATGACGATCTGCACGGAAGTGACCATTTCCCTGTTCTTTTACAGCCCATATTAACTGAAACCGCCTCTGTCTCTCAACATCTCAATTATAAGAAGCAAACTGGATCTATTTCAACCACTATTCAAAAGAATTCCAGGACACTGATTTTTTTCAGAGTCCAGACCCAGCAGAATCACTGACTAACACCGTGATCAAGTGTGCTAAAACCTGTATTCCAGTGTCTTCCGACAAACTCCAAATTCCAAAAACACCCTGGTTCAATTCAGACTGCCAACAAATTTCAAAGTTCGCAAACGGGCTCAGCGTCGGGTATACCAACGACCTTCGGGTCCCAACGCTAGAGCCCATCAGAAACTCCGTGCTAAATCGAGACACACTTTCAAAATCAGTAAACGTCGGTCCTGGAGAAACTTCTGCTCCAGGCTGACATCTAAAACTTCCAAGAAAAAAGTCTGGAACATCATTAGAAAAATCAAAGGGAAGAACACCAACCCCTCCATTCATCACTTTGAAAACTTGCTGATGCTCTGATCACTGACAAACAAGCTGTTGCCAATCTGTGGCCTCCACCATCCAACAGAACTCCTCTTCTTCAAATAAATCTGCAGTCTTTTTAAGAAACAAGAGGTTAGAGAGAAATCTTCTTACAATTTCACATCAGACAACTCTGAAACCTATAATCTTCCTTTTCAATCGTTGAACTCAAATCAGCTTTACAAACCTGCACTGATTCTGCCCCTGGTCTGGATGACATTCATTATCAGGTTGTGAACATTTCCCAGAAAGCTGTCTCCAGACTCTTCTCCAAGTCTATAACCATATCTGGACACAGGGTCCTTTCCGCCCTCCTGGCGGAAAGCCCTGATCATTCCCATTCCAAAGCCTGGAAAGGACCTTACCAACCCTTCCAACTATCGCCCAATTGCTCTGACCAGCTGCCTCTGTAAACGATGGAAAAGATGGTCAACTCCCGTCTGATGTGGAAGCTGGAAACCGATGGTCTTTTGGCCAGTGAACAGTGCGGTTTCCGGAAGTACCACTCGACGGTTGACCATCTAATCCGTCTGGAAACCACCATCCGCAACGCCTTTGTTAACCAAGCAGCATGTGGTCGCTATCTTTTTCGACCTCGAAAAGGCGTACGACACCACGTGGAAAACAGGAGTCCTCATGGACCTGCACAGACTTGGTTTTCGGGGTCACCTGCCTCTGTTCATTCAAAACTTTTTAGCCGATCGACAGTTCCAGGTGCGTGTTGGCACCACACTCTCTGACATCCATGGGCAGGAGTTGGGTGTTCCTCAGGGAGCATCCTTTCTCCCGCCCTTTTCAGCATTAAAATTAATGACATTGTCCAATCGGTAAACCTGGGCACCGAGTCCTCTCTGTTTGTTGATGACTTTGCGCTGTATGCAGTTGGAGCTTCTTACCACAGTGTACAGCGTCGACTCCAACTTTGCGTCAACAGAATCCCAACAGTGGGCCGAGGAAAACGGGTTTACCTTCTCCCGTACCAAAACTCAGTCAATTCATTTCCACAATTTTCGTCGATTCTTTGATGATCCTGAAATTCGTCTAGACAATCCACCATTCCAGTTGTAAAAGAAGCCAAATTCCTGGGAGTTATTTTTGACCAAAAACTCAACTTTCTCAGCCACATCAAAAACCTCAAAACTTCTTGCCAGAAAGCTCTGAATATTCTGCGGGTCGTAGCACACACCGACTGGGGCGCTGATAAGAAAACTTTGCGCACCTCTACAGAGCCTTGGTCCGTTCCAAACTGGACTACGGTTGTGCCGTGTACGGTCTGCAAGACCCTCTTACCTCAAACTCTTGACCCTATCCACCATCAAGGGCTTCGTCTCTGTCTTGGAGCGTTCCGCACCACACCCTGTGTACAGCCTGTACGCAGAGGCGGTGAAACCTTCATTGTCCAACCGCAGGCTGAAACTGTCTTTGAATTATTATATCCGACTGTTCTCAGAACCGCAGAATCCTGCTATGACTGTGTCTTTGTCCTTCCGTTCCAAAGTAAGTTTGAAAACAACCCGAAATGTATTCCGCCGTTGTCTTCGTATGCAGCCTCACGTGCGGAATGCAGGTCTAGACCTAGGATTGTGTCGGATTTTTCTAAGTTTCCGGATCAACCTCCGTGGACCTTCTTCACGCCAGAGATTCATTTCGATCTTGCAGCTTTTCGCAAAGAGTCTACCAGCTCTCTGGCGTACAAGGCTTTGTATGCTGAGCTCTGTTCCAAATTCCCATCCTATCAAAAAGTTTTCACTGACGGTTCCAAGTCTGAAGAGGGAGTGGCCTGTGCAGCCTACTGCCCTGGGGCTCCTTCTCAGATACTGTTGAAACATATTCATTCAGATGCTTCTGTATATTCTGCTGAACTTACTGCTCTGGTTTTGGCTGTTGAAGATAATATCACAATCTTCGAAGAGGACTTTCTGGTTTCTGTCGGATTCGCTGTCAGCTTTGGAGGCTATAGCTGGCCGCAACCTTCAGCATCCAGAACTTTTACTTTTTTTGAACTTTTTAGCAACTTGAAGGCGGACGGTTACAACATTACTCTTGCATGGGTTCCTGGTCATGTTGGCAATCGGCGGGAACGAATGGTTGATCGTTTAGCCAAGAACCCACAAAGAGAAACTGTCCAACATTATATCCCTGCTCAGACGTGAAACCCAAAATAACACGTTATGTGAGAGACCTCTGGCAGGAGGATTGGAACACACAGACGACTAACAAACTCTTTCAGATCCGTCCAAACCTTAAGGACTTCCTCCCACCACGTCGGAGGTCGTAAAGAGGAAACGGTTCTGTGCCGGCTGCACACCGGCCATTCGTATTTTACCCATGCTTACCTTTTAAAGAGTGAAGAAGCTCCGTGGTGCATTCCATGTCATGCGCCACTCACAATGAACATGTTCTTTTAGAGTGTTGGGACTTGCACGATGTGAGACACAAACATTTACAGCGGAGTCCATGAAGATCCTGTTCAGGGATGTCCCGCCTGACGTGATCCTTGAGTTTTTGAGAGAGATTAACATTTTTTATCTGATTTAAGATTTTACGGCCAGAAAGATTTTTTAACAAACTTTCTGGTGCGTTTGTAGACGATGTCTTTTAAAACAAGATGTGTGAAAGTTTTTTTTTTTTTTTTTTTTTTTTTTTTTTTTTTTTAATGACTGGTGAGTGATTTTACATGGTGACAGCCCTGATATGGCCCTTTGCGGTCGGCTGGGCTATAAGCAACATTATTCTTATCTTATCGTATAAACTATTTGGAAATGCATGAAATGTGTTTCTTCATTAAAAAGAAAAGGAAAAAAAAAATGCTTCCACTTACACATTAATGTCAACAATCACCTTGTAAAAGTACACATGCTTAGCATTCCCTAGGCTGGTTTTGTAAGCTTTGTTTTGACCAATCTGGTTGCATATCTTGTCCTGTGCAAGGCATGTTAACAATCATGGAGATATTACAGTGTGCAAACGATGTGAAAATAGAAGAAATTGGTCACGAAGTGGCCACAAGTTTGACAGGGTCTGGCTGATGATTGTTTCTCTATAGACGGACAGATGAATCATGTGGGAGAGGAAGCTTTTCCTCCTAGACCCCTCTCACACCCCTAAGTGCTGCATTTCTCTCTCTCTTCCTAGACCCCTCTCACACCCCTAAGTGCTGCATTTCTCTCTCTCTCTCTTGTCTCTGACTTTTTCTCTCTCACTTTCGCTCACTCTCCCTCCCTCCCTCCCTCCCTCTTTTTTTCTTTTTTTTTTTTTTTTTTTTTTTCTCTTTTCTCCCCAAGCTGCGTTCAGGGGGAGAAATCCTCTCTTTAGAAATTGTTTAAAGTAAAGAAGTCTTCAAAATAAACCAGTGTGAGGAAATACACTGTTTGCAGGTAAAAAAATTCTCCCAACAACACATTCCAGATCGGTTTTAGAGTTTGCTGTTGATGTGGTGTGTTTGTGTGTGCTTGTGTGTGTGTGTGTGTGTGCGTGTGCGTGTGTGTGCGTGCATGCCTGCCTGCCTGCATGTGCTTTCAGTTTGAGGTCAGGAGCAATACCAGTGTTTGATTGCAAGTTCCACCAGACGGCCAAGCCATGACGGCCACCGACAGTTACGGCCAGGTGCTCTTCTTTGGTTTCGGCAACAACCAGAAACTCAAGGAGGTGAGAGCTGTGGAGACAATGGACAGTTGAACAGTGATCAAAGTTTATTCAGAAAAACACAGACATTTCAAACCTGTCATATCGGGAAAAAAAATCAAAGAAGACATTTGTGATCATGATTTTAACCGTCTTTAGTATGCACTTACCTGAGCTTAGTTAAGCCGAAAACCCATCGGCAGGTAAGTAACTCCGTAATTTGAACATGGTTACCCAATTTAAAAATTAATATTAAAAGAGAGAAAGAAAAATAGTGAAATGAAAAATAATTTTAAAATTCCTACGAATATATATGTTGCTAATCATAGTTTGAAGAATATCATATGAGCCATTTACTCGGGGAAAAAAAAATCTTCTTCAGAAGGTTCTTCCAAATCATACCTGGAACATCATCCAGTCGAAATCTAGGTCACTCTAAGCTTCATTACCCAGCACTTTTCACTAAGTCTTATGCCGTAAATCCTACAAATCACAGTATCTTCATCACTAATCTCGTTATAGAACGGCAGAAATCAAGGTTAGCGATGGCGAAAAACAAGCATTTCGACCACAAAACTTTAAAAATTTCGTAACTCGAGAACTACGGCACGTATCGACTCGCATGTTTTTTGCAAACGGAAGTAAATGGCCACAGGAAGAAGGAAGTCACGTTATCGCGAGACTTCCTTTTCAACGAGAAATATGGCGGCACCCATTGTTGCCACGTGTTTTACCGGCGCTGGCAGTTGCTCAGCGTTTTGGCCGTGTGATTTCCGGTTGGGCGCTAGCGGGTTCTCGCCTGTCAAGAGGGTTAAAACTGGATAAGACTTTTTCAGATTTAAAAAGTAATCATAATGATTCCACCGAACAATGTGGACAAACAAATCACAAGGCAAAACGTGGCATGTCGACCTCTCAGGTCTTCTTCAGGCAAGATAAACAACACTCAGGACAACGAAAATGAAGAAAGAGCAATCGCTTTATCTTTGTCAAATTCGGTGCAAGATGGGCGTTGAATGAAAACGTGGTTTTCGTTATCTTGAGTGTTGTTTATCTTGCCTGAAAAAGACCTAAGAGGCTGAACGCGTTGTTTTTTGTCTTGTGAATTGTTTGTCCACGTTGTTCGGTGGAGTCATAATAATATACTTTTCAACATTTGTTTAGATCTTCGCGTTTAGTCACCTGACTTTGCATCTAATCAAGATTTCTTCAGTTCAGAAACATTTTTTTCTGCTTTCAATTCTCCAGTGCCGGTGGAGGTGTTCTTCCACACAGACTACAGACCACTGATCCGGGACGCCAACAACTTTGTGCTGGACGAGGAGACGCAGCTGGCGCCTCACCTGATGCCTCCGCCCTACCTGGTGAACGTGCTGGGCAGCCCCTACCCTGCCACCCTTCAGCGCCTGGTGCCTGGCCGGGAGGACATGGACCGACAGTCAGCTAGTGCCCAGTTTGTCATCAGTGAGCAGGGTCAGTGAAAGGTTGCTTGGTTTGGCAGGTCTTCTTGTGAGGACACCCATGTGGATCCTAAGGACTCTGTCCATTCAGATTGTATTCCTGCCTTTTAGGAAACCATGTGCGAGTCGTTTGCTGTGTCCTGCCTCTCTCTTTGACCTTGCCTTGGAATGTATTTGGTTTGTGTCTGGATGGAATTGTCAATAAAAGAAAAAGCAAAGATAGTTAATGAGTTACTCAAAAGTTATACTCCACATAACATTCTTTCCTATCTTTGCTTTTTTCTTTTATTGACAAATTCCCATCCAGACACAAACCAAATATATAACATTCTCTCCTGACTTTGAAAAATCTGAATTTGTTAATACATCAGAAAATACATGTTTGGTGTTTATAGGAACTGAAAAAAAAAAGTTAAGAAATTTGCTCTAATTGAAAAAAAAGATTGTGACAGATAGCAAGAGATTTTGAACTTCTATGATTATGAATGAAACAGCAGAGGAGTAATGGAGAATGTTGTACTGGTCCCATGCTGTGGTGAACAACAATTCACTCTGTGTATTGCAGGCATTTCCTGGTGATCGGAGACGGAGAAGTTCAAGAGGGCGCCCAGCTGGGGACGCGCCTTTGCCCGAACCAGACAACCAGAGGCAGCTGCCCAAACCACCGCCGACAACACCTGAACAACCAGCGACAGCCCGTCAACAACCAGAGACAGATGGCCAACAACCAGCGGCAGGCAATCAACAATCGTCGGCAGTCGCGTCGGCGCGTGTGGAAAACAACGAGCGACAGCAACGGCTGCAGCTGGCGGGTCAGGCGTCCCAGGAGCCAGCAGCGGCAGTGGCCCGCATCTTGCTCAGCCACAGATCATGACTACAGCCGACATCGAAACGACGACGATGATGATAATAGTGACGATGGTCAGAGGATGAGAGAGCGGAAGTGCCGTGGAACAGTCGTACTGTGCGCGCCCAGTATCGATGAGATGATTCGGCAGCTGCAGCATGAGCAGGTATGAGAGAATCCTCGCCCAAGGGGAGAACTTCCCATGGCCTCTCCACCGCAACCAGCTGCCGCCGCCAATGTTCAGGTTGACAGGTCAAGGCCGCTTCAAGGTAATGAATGATGATAGTCTGAGTGTGTTGCTTTAGATACATGGGGATTGAATAAGAAGAAAATTGAAGATCAATAACTGAGCATTGAATGAATGTTGGATGATTGTGATGATTGCAGCATTCTTTTCTCATTAACCAGATTAACGATGATAATACTGATGATGATCATAATATCAGATATTTGTGAAGCTCACATTCTGAAAGAAACTACTGACAGCATTTTACAAGATTACACTTTGACGTCTCTCTCTTAAGTCTGTCATGTTTGAGTCACAGCTTACAATGTCTTATATGTAGTGGTCACAGTGTAATATAGAAACAACCCTGACCCTACCCATACCTACATCATCAGCTCACACTCATGCAAGCATAACAGATATAGAAGAGAGAGATGAAACATATAATGCCCTATCACGCTCACTAGCACTCTGAGCATTGCAGGTGGCGAGGGGGGACAGCCACAGAGGGGAGAGGGGACAGGGCAGGAGCGGCAGCTGCTGACAACGCCATGCCAGACGCTGGACCATCCAGTGACGAGTCCGATGTCAGCAAGCGTGTGGTGGTTTACCTGCTCAACCCTGCTGAGCTGAAGTGAGTGGATCAGAGTCGTCCTTTGTCTTGTGTTCATGCTTGGACTTTCAAGTTCACGTGTCAACCAGAAAGGGAGGTGATCATCACTCTCCAGACAGCTGTCAGCGTTCTGTGCGTGATTCGGAGGTTATGTCACATGGTGTGTTGCCAGTTCAGCCTGGTTGTTCTCTTTGTTGTCTTCCTGAAATACTTGGTTTGCCAGACATGATGACATACAAAAGTGAAGAGGACAAGACGCCTTCCTGTGCTTACATTTGCTTCAGATGGCACAATTTTGAATGTCGGTATCAAAATCTTTCAGAACTCAGTTATCAGGGGGAATTTTTTATTTCCGAGATCATGCAGTAGATTGAGTGATCCAAGGAAGTAAGTTATGTTGATTTTAAAACCCTTTTTTTTTTTAGACTGGCAGCCGTCATTGATCCTCTAGTGGGAGAATGTATAACATAATAGGTGGGCATACATAAAAGTCAAGAGCTCTGAATGACAAACATTGACAGCTGTCAAAGAATGTAAATTTCATTTGCGTATATGTGTAGTTCTGTTTACATGATTTTCAATTGACTTCACCCCCACTCTCCCCCACCCCAACTTCCCATCTCTAGCCCAGTCCCCACCTCTCCCAAAGGGGGATAGTAGATTTTTTCCCCTCTCTGTTCTCCATGTTGTCGCCTTCTTCGTTGTTGTTGCTCTTGTTAAATTCATGTCTTCTTTATTCCCTTGTTTTCCCTTTTTCTTCCTCATTTTTGTTTGTACAATTTTTCCACACATTTGCTTTTTGTCTTCGTTGCTCCATTTGCTTGCTAACACATGGTTGTGTGCCTTTTATTCCCTCTTTATGTTGTGGCAAATGGTTGTGTGCTTTTTTTTTCCCTCTTTAATGTTTGTGGCACATGGTTGTGTGCCTTTTCCCTCTTATGTTTGTGGCACTGGTGTGTTGTGCCTTTTTCCCTCTTATTTTGTGGCCAGTTTCATTCATCAGTGTTTGATAACCAAGTGTTTACACTCTGTTTGGTTTGGTTTGGTTTCTTATTGTATGTGTGTATATTATAATATAAATATATATATATATATTATATATAATAATAATAGTATATATATATATATTATTTATTATAAAAATTTTTTAAATGAAGTGTTTAATTACACATACTATACCGTGGCTCACTAATGCAATAAGCGGCAGCAATTTGCTATCCCTGCCTCGTATACAATAAAGTCCGTACGGACAACAAAACCCCTGAAAGGGCCTCGTGCCTTGCGCATGCCCAGAACCATTCTCTTTTCGGCAGCCATTTTTCCCGTTAGCCGCGTGTACACGGGCAGCTAAGTATTTTTTTGCTTTTCTCACGATCGCGTCGATCGTTGTTGCTGTTCTTTGGTGTCCTTGCTTATGTTTTCACTTAAGGGAGAACGTACGTGAAGCGATTGGGTGGTTAAGGCGAGATTTACGAAGGTTCGTCATTCGATTCCTCGTCTCACTGGCAGGCTCTTAGCCTAGCCTACTCTGGCCGCGCCCACCCCCCTCTCTCTTCAGCGTCACTTTCTCTTTCTGTTCTTCTTCTTTCTCCAAGGGTTCACTTCAACGTTCTGTTGTTGTGACAGCGAGCTCTTTCTCGCAACCCTTAATTCGTGACGATGATCGGCTCAGCTGTGGTTCTGCTCGATCTCGTCCCCTCGCCCCTAACGGCAAACGACTCAGCCGCGGTTCTGTCGTACCGTTATTGCATCCTGTGTTCAGTTCAGCTGCGGTTCTACTGCTCACAGTTCGATTCCCAGGGCGGAATCAAAGATGCACGAGCCCCCTATGACGGAAGGCTCAGGGTGGGGTATTGAGGCAGACTCCACGTCAACCTCTGACGGCTAACGACTCAGCTGCGGTTCTGTCGTTTTCCGTCAGTGCATCATGTGTCCAGTTCAGCTGCAGTTCTACTGCACACAGTTCGATTCCCATGGCGGAATCGAAGATGCACGAGCCCCCAATTACGGAAGGCTCAGGGGTGGGATAATGAGGCAGACTGCTTGTCTACCCCCTCCCTTCGCTCGATGGGCGATCCAAGGGAAGCAAACTCCTTCTCAAGGCTTGAATCTCGTTCGGGCCCAGTTGTTTCCCTTCCCCCACCTCATGTCTCTGCCTTTTCGTGGTAGGACTCTGGGGTTCGCCCTCTTTTCAGGGCGTCCCTCGGGGACTGGCGCATCAGGTCCCCATTTACTGGGTTGGGCCAGCAGCCACAGCACGATGATCGGCTCAGAGGTGGTTCTGTCGATCCTGTCCCCTTGTCCCCCAAACGGCGATCGACTCAGCTTCAGTCGTTCCCGTTCTGCCAAATCCGTCCCTTTGCCCATAACGGTGAGCGACTCAGCTGCGGTTCTATCGCACCCGTAGTGCATCCTGTGTTCAGTTCAGCTGCGGTTCTACTGCGCACAGTTCGATTTCCCATGGCAGAATCGAGGATGCACGGGCCCTCTCCGGAGGCGCCGGGTGATGAGGAGACTATTCGTCACCCTCCCCCCTCTCGCTCGGTAGGCGATCCAAGGGAAGCAACATCCTGCTCAAGGGCTCGAATCTTGTTCGGCCCCGGTTGTTTCCCTTCCCCACCTCATGTGTCTGCCTCTTCTTTGGGCAGACCACCGGGGTTTTCGCCCTCTTTTCCGAGCACCCCTCAGGGGACCGGCGCATTAGGCCCCCCATTTTTCTGGGTTGGGCCAGCAGCCACCTCTCAGCCCCCCCCCCCCCCCCCCCCCCCCTACATGGGTCAGGGGCCCTTTGCCTTGGGCGCCATGGCCCAATGCATATCCCCCGACCATGGGCTTTCCACAGCCCCCTGGGTCCGGGGTTTCCCTGGTGCCGGGTTTTATCCCAGCCCCCCACCAGTGCCAGGCCTCTCCCTCCTAGGCCCCCTCGGCCCACCCGGGACTGACCCTCTCCCGGAATGTCTGGGGATCAGCCATCCCAGCCACTCTGGGCTTTCCGCCGCGCACCGCTCGCCAAGGGCTGTCACCCCCTCGGTCTGTGGATCCAACCTGGTGGATTCTGAGTCAGAGGAAGAGGACCAGTCGCCCGTTTCTTATCCCTTCCAGGACTCGGTGGCCTTTCTGGCTTCCCTGTTCCGGAGGCGGGCTTCCCTTGTACCGGAGGCGGTGTCATCCTCTCAGGAGGTCAGAGCCCCCTGCCCTTCGGCAGCGGAACCTCGCCCTGGGATCTCGCCCAATTGGCCAGCTAGGCCCTCCTCTCTGCTAAAGGAGTCAGTCATGGTGGCCGACTGCATGAGGAGGGGCCCAAATAAGAGCCAGGCCGAGATTAGGCGTGACCTCGCCTTTCAGTCAGGCCCCCCTCCCCCCCGCCCGGTTCAAAACGCAAGGCGCCAGCGCCTTTCTCATCACCGGTTCCCTCTCAACCCAAGGACGACGGTCATTGGACCCCGGGGGATCCGAGGCAA
Source organism: Conus ventricosus (assembly GCA_018398815.1). Classification (NCBI taxonomy): domain Eukaryota; kingdom Metazoa; phylum Mollusca; class Gastropoda; order Neogastropoda; family Conidae; genus Conus; species Conus ventricosus. Next base: position 40,889 of record JAFLJL010007851.1, on the reverse strand, counting down.
GCAACCCAGCAGGGGTCGCCTCCAGGCTCGGCCGGCGGTCCGAAAGCTCCCATGTCTCAGACGGCCCACCCCCAATGACTTGCCCCCCCTGGGTACTACACCCCAGGGCGGTCCTGTGGGCAGTCCTGTCCAGGCACCACAGTGCCTGGGAGCGGCTTCCCGCAAGCCCTTGGGCTCTGCGGGTGATCAGGTCAGGGTTTCGTCTTCCTTGGGGTGCAGTGAAGGCTCCTCTCACTCCTTTCGTTCCTCCTCGGGATCTGGCAGCCTCTCAGGCCTTAGACCAGGAGGTCCTTTCACTGTTAGCCAAGGGAGCCACAGAGGAAGCCTCTTCCATTCCTCTCCGGGCTTTTATGGCCGCATTTTTGTGGTTTCCAAAGCTTCTGGAGGATGGAGACCGGTTCTAGATCTCTCGCCCTTGAACAGGTTTCTTATCGTCCTCCGTTTTCGAATGGAAACCCCCATGTCAATCCGCGATGCCATGCATCCCGGCGACTGGGCGGTATCCATCGACTGAAAGATGCGTACTTCCATCCCTTGATCCACCCAAGGGACAGGAAGTACCTCCGCTTCGTGTGGAGAAGCCGCGTTTTTCAGTTCAGGGCTCTTCCCTTTGGACTAGCCCCGGCCCCTTGGGTTTTCACGAAGGTGGCACTGGGAACTTTGTTTGCATGTTCGGGAGAAAGGAATTCGTCTGAAGGCCTATCTAGACAATTGGCTTCTTCTTGCCTCATCCAGCACTCTGTGCTCTCCAGCAAGCCCTACAGGTTTTAAGCCTCTGTCAGCAGCTGGGATTTGTTCGCAACGAGAGAAGTCCGATCTCATCCCGTCGCAGCAGCTCTCTTCCGGGTCTGATGGAGTCCTTGGCTCCCTTAGTTACCCTTGGACGACTGCACAAACGCCGGTTTCCAGCGCCTCTTTCGCAAGCGTTGGTCTCAGGCACTGCAGTCGTGGACCTGCCGATCCCTCTTGGTCAGTGGTTCCAGTCATCGGTGGTCCAATGGCACTCCCAGTCCTGGCTAGCTCAGGGAGTCCCCATCTCTCCCCCTCCTCCGCAGGAGGACCTGTTCCCGACGCGTCCCAGTCCGGTGGGGTGCCCACGTCAGCATCTCTGACGGCCTCCGGGCAATGGTCCCCGGAGATGGGGTCCTGGCATATCAATCGGCTAGAGATGGAAGCCGTGTTCCAAGCCCTCAAGGAGTCTCTTCCCTTCCTGAAGGAAAACACATTCTCCTCAACACACGACAACACGACTGTGGCGTGTTATATCAACAAGCAGGGGGGGCGCGTTCTCACTCCCTGTCCCTGAGGACGGAACAGCTTCTTCTTTGGTGCGAGACACAATCAATCCGGATCTCGGCCAAGCATGTTCCTGGGAAGATCAACATTTCTCGCGGACTCCCTCAGCAGGTCGCACATGGTTCTTCCCTCAGAGTGGACTCTCGTCCACTCTATCCTGGAACCTCTCTGGACCGATGGTTCAAACCACGGGTAGACCTGTTCGCCACCCGTTCAACTACCTGAACTACCTAGCCTTTCTTTCATCGGAGAAAACTTTCAGCCTCCTCTGTTAAGGTTCACAGGCGGCTATTTCCACCACTATCCGCCAGTTAGGGGGCCCCTCCTTCGGGGACGACCCTCTTCTGCGGGATCTGGTCAGAGGAGCAGCCCTACAGGAGGCCCAATGCCCCCGCCGTATCCCGGCGTGGATCTTTTCTTAGTCCTCCCCTCCCTCAGGCTCCCCCCTTACGAGCCCATCGGGAGTGTTCTCTGAAATTCCTTTCCTTTAAAACAGCCTTTCTCATTTCCCTGGCCTCAGGGAGGCGCTGCAGTGAAGTCCACGCCCTTAGTGCCTGCCTGGGATGTTGCCTCCGAACCGATGGCTCGAATCTCTTCGCCTCCTCCCAGAATTTTTAGCGAAAAACCAGTTGCCAGGTTCTTCTTCCCCGACTATCTCCATTCTTCCTCTCACTTCTATAATTCTCGCCCAGGACGACGAAGACGCACTCTCTGTCCGGTGCGCGCTCTGCGGGAGTATAGGAAACGCACGAAATCTTCTCGCTCCAAGCAGCGCACCTGTTTCTCTTCTTACAACGAAGGTTATAAGGAGGACATCAGGCGCTCTTCAATCTCTCGATGGCTGAGAGAAGTCATTAAAGCTGCGTACGCGAGACCTGAAGGGGATTTGGCTGTTTTCTTACCTAGACCCCATGAGACTAAGGGCATGGGCGTCTTCGCTGGCAGTAGCTCATAATGCTAGCATTCAGGGTGTGTTAGATGCCGCATATTGGCGTTCCCCTGGCACCTTCATCCAATTCTACCTACGCGACGTTTCTCGTCTGCGCGAGGATGGGTCTAGGGCATCGCATCAGCTGTGGTGGCGCAACACTCCATCTCCGCCACACAGCTCCGGCTTTCTCGCTCCTCAGCGGTAACCAGGTGAGCCCTCCTTCCAGGTAGTGCGACTCTGCATTAGTGAGCCACGGTATAGTATGTGTAATTAAAAGGAAATTTTTATTCTAAAATTACGTTTAATCTAACATACTTACCGTGGCTCACGCAGAGACCCTCCCTACCTCCCCGCCTTCCTGGTTCCTTCAGGAGTTCTCAGTCAGGGTTTAATATACCTCGAAAAGAGGATGGTTCTGGGCATGCGCAAGGCATGGGGCCCTTTCAGGGGTTTTGTAGTCCGTACGGACTTTATTGTATACGAGGCAGGGATAGCAAATTGCTGCCGCTTATTGCATTAGTGAGCCACGGTAAGTATGTAGATTAAACGTAATTTTAGAATAAAAATTTCCTTTAAAATCAACAAGCTTGTTTTGAGCCTCTTGCTCTCGTCAGGATCCTGACGAGAGCAAGAGGCTCGAAACAAGCTTGTGATTTTAACACTTCATTTAAAAAATATTTTAACAGATGTTGCTCCCTAGACGGTTGAGCTTTTCAGATTTTTTAAGGACATTTTATATTGTTCGTGATATATATATATGTGTGAGTGTGTGTGTGTGTGTGTGTGTGTGTGTGTGTGTGTGTGGTGTGTGTTCTATTAACCCTTCAGCTAATCATGCATGTTTGTATGTGTGTTGTGCGCGTGCATGTGTGCACTCATGCGTGCATGGATGCGTGAATGGTGTCTTGCACAGAAAATCCGAGGAGAAGAGGATGGCAATGGCGGAGACGAAATCCGCCGCTTCATCCTGGAGCGCAAGAAGAAGCAGTCGGTTCCCAACACCCCATCCACGCTGTTGGCAACATGTCGCGGGCAAAACGCAAGACAAGAAAACCTCCAAGCAGGCCCAGGCATCCCGCAATCGGTTGACCACACGAGCACTGTACGACACTGAAGAAGAGGAGGAAGTTGAGACAGAAGAGTCCGAGTCTGAGAGGTGAGACCTTGTAACTGAAGTAGAGTGGTTAGGAGGGTTTGAAAGATTGAGCCCAGCTGCCCTTTTTCTCTGAAAGTGTAGCTGCAGACTGGTGGCTGCTCATCTTTCACCAGGTATAGAGCAAACCGCATTCATCTTTGTCATTTTATTGATGTCCCAGCAGTTATTCGTCTTTGTCATTTTTATTGATGTCCCAGCAGTTATTCGTCTTTGTCATTTTTATTGATGTCCCAGCAGTTATTCATCTTTGTCATTTTTATTGATGTCCCAGCAGTTATTCGTCTTTGTCATTTTATTGATGTCCCAGCAGTTATTCATCTTTGTCATTGTTATTGATGTCCCCAGCAGTTATTCGTCTTTGTCATTTTTATTGATGTGCTCTGCACAACTGACAGTGTCTAAATTTTCCACAGCAGCAGTTCCCACTCGGACTTTCAGTATTTTCCACAGTGACAATTCCTACTTGGACTGTCTGTATTTCCACAGCAGCAGTTCCCACTCGGACTTTCAGTATTTTCCACAGTGACAATTCCTGCTTGGACTGTTCGCATTTTCCACAGCAATATTTCTACTCTGTGTTTTCCACAATAACATTTCCTTCTCTGTTTCTGTGTATTTTCTACAGCAGTATTTCCCACTCCAATTATGTTTTTTCCACAGCAGTATTTCCTACTGTGACTGTCCATATTTTCCACAGCAATATTTCCTACCCTGACTGTCCATATTTTCCACAGCAATATTTCCTACCCTGACTGTCCATATTTTCTACAGCAATATTTCCTACACAGGATGTCTGTATTTTCCACAGCGATATTTCCTACACAGGATGTCTGTATTTTCCACAGCGATAATTCCTACACAAGATGTCTGTATTTTCCACAGCGATAATTGCTACACAGGATACCTGTATTTTCCACAGCAATAGTTCCTACACAGGATGTCTGTATTTTCCACAGCAATAGTTCCTACACAAGATGTCTGTATTTTCCACAGCGATAATTGCTACACAGGATGTCTGTATTTTCCACAGCGATAATTGCTACACAGGATACCTGTATTTTCCACAGCAGTCGTTCCTCACAGGATGTCTGTATTTTCCACAGCAGTGGTTCCTACACAGGATGTCTGTATTTTCCTCAGTGATGTTTCCATACTCACACTGACTGTGTTTTCCACAGTGACAGTTCCTACTCACAATGACTGTATTTCCACAGTGACAGTTCCTACTCACAATGACTGTATTTTCCACAGTGACAGTTCCTACTCACAATGACTGTATTTTCCACAGTGACAGTTCCTACTCACAATGACTGTATTTTCCACAGTGACAGCTCTTACCCAGACTGACTGCATTTTCCACAGTGACAGCTCCTACTCACACTGACTGCATTTTCCAATAGTGACAGCTCCTACTCACACTGACTGTATTTTCCACAGTGACAGCTCCTACTCACACTGACTGTATTTTCCACAGTGACAGTTCCGACTTGGACTGACTGTATTTTCCACAGTGACAGTTCCGACTTGGACTGACTGTATTTTCCACAGTGACAGTTCCTACTCTGTCTGTCCTTTGCACAGTGACAGTTCCTACTCACACTGACTGTATTTTCCACAGTGACAGTTCCTACTCAGACTGACTGTATTTTCCACAGTGACAGTTCCTACTCAGACTGACTGTATTTTCCACTGTGACAGTTCCTACACACACTGACTGTATTTTCCACAGTGACAGCTCCTACTCACACTGACTGTGTTTTCCACAGTCACAGTTCCTACACACACTGACTGTATTTCCATAGTGACAGCTTCTACTCACACTGACTGTTTTCCACAGTGACAGCTCCTACTCACACTGACTGTGTTTTCCACAGTGACAGCCACTACTCAGACTGACTGTATTTTCCACAGTGACAGCTCTTGCTCAGACTGACTGTATTTTGCACAGTGACAGCTCCTACTCTGACTGGACCATGGAAGGCAGCAGCAACCTCCAGCCTCCCAAACGTCGTTCAAACGCAAACCCAAAACGCCGCCAGATCTCCTCCTCGGAAGATGAAGACGAAGACGAAGAGGCAGAACTGGCCATACAGTACGCAGACGATGATGATGATGACGATGATAATGACGACGAGGACTTCAAGGTGTACGTGAAACCTTCCAAGAAAGGGGCAGAGAAGAAAGAAGAGGTGAAGGAAGAAGGGAAGAAGAAGACGCCTCAGGACAAGAAAGAAAAGAAGCCGAACAAGGTGAGTGTTTTCGTGTGCATGCCTGTGGCTCCCTCTGTCTGTGTCTGATTGTTGCAGTGTGTTTGTGGCTCTGATGGGTTTTTCTGTGTGATCATCTTTGTACTGATCTTGTCCAGTCATCGCTGTTGATTCTAGGTGCAAGATCATAGGAATTCCACCAGACTTGTTCATAGAGGCATGACAGAAAGTTGAGTGCAGTCCGCATGATGAGAAAAAAAATGGCGCTTTCAGGGTGGCCGTAATGGGACAACCATAGGGACACTCAGCGAGTACGATTACATGATTGTATCATCTGTTAAATGATGAGCACTGCGCGTGTGTCTGTGCTGTCCAAACCTTTTGATGTGTAGAATTTTATAAGTGGTCTGATAGTTGACTTCGGTCCGTTTGCTGTCTGCGATCTTGTGGTTTGCAGAAACAGTTTTACGTTGCAGTATCTCTGGCATAAAGCATGAATTTTGAACAAGGTGAAGTGAACTTTGTTCGTTTTTGCTTTCACAAGTGCATCAGCAGCAGGGACAGTGATGGAGCAGATCGAGACACATCAAAGAAAATGATGCGGCAGCCTGTCATAAGTAGATCTGTCGTCCCAATCCAGTTTCCAGCACAAAAAGGTTTACTTATGAAGGGGGATAAGTCACTGTTTTAACATCTTTCAGTGCATTTTAGAGGACCAAACCCTGGCCAAGTTTAACCTCCCATTTTATAATGAGGCCATAGGGCCCTTGTTTTTGGAACCCTTGAATAAACACAGAGTCTGCTTTGCATCTTTTTGTTTTGTTTGTGTGTCTCACTCTGTTGGCTTTAACCATCACAAGGTCTCTTGTTCTCTTTGTGTTTCAGATGGTAAGTCTTTGACACCTCTCCGATCCAATGTTGTAGTTCTCTAAGGCTACCTAATGCCTCCCCTAGATTAGCAAATGTGTAATGGCTCATGACTGGTCACGTCATTATAGTAATGTGTGTTTGGTAACGGTTTTGTTTTTGTTTTTTGGGGAGTAATTCGTTTAAAAAACTTAGAACATTTAGATATCAGACTTCCTATGGGTTTATGAACATGATTTCAAAGAGTAAGTATACGTTCAAAGATTATTTTACTATTATACATTTCATTCGACGGTATGAGTGTGCATTTCTTGTTAATTTGATTGAACACATTTGTACTGGATATAATGTAGAACAATGGTGTAAGAATGTGTGGATGTCTTTCTGTCTCTGTAATGTTACATGTAACAACAGGTAGGTGAAAGATAGCGTTCATCAGTACATTGATGAAAAGTGTAGATCTTGTTTTTTTTGTCACTGCAGATTTTGGACCATATGAATGGCTCGTGTGAGAGTTAGCCCTTGTGCTTATCAGCTAATGGCTCCTTTAAAGTAACAGCACAGGTTTGAACACATCTTGTAGCCCTCATCTTGTTTGTCTGCTTTTCATCTGGTCACTGTGTCTGTTCTCTTTGCGTACAATTGTGTGTTGTTGAATATCTGCATGACTGTCTCTTGTAATCTGCATTTGTACAATGTGCTGTCCTTTTTGCATGCATCTCACTTCTGCCTGCTTTTGCTGTTTGTGTTTATTTCCATTATTCATCAAGTTAGTGATTTACCATCTTTTTTAATAGCTCTTGATGTTTTTGATAAAACATCAAAAGAAGAAAGTGGAGAGAAAAAAAAACAAAGGCCCTGATGAAAAAGAAAGAAGGAAAAAATCTCCAGTTTCAGTGAAATGTTTGAGGTTGGTTTTGTTTTCTGTTTGATCTGCTAGCATGTTTGTCTGTATCCCCTTGTCTGTTGCCACCCGAAGCGTCCCAAGAAAGGGCTAAAAGGGGTGGAAGGGAAGAAGACAGAAATAGTGGCGGCGGCGGCAGCGTCTAAAGATAAGAAAACCAAGAAACCTTCCAAAGTGAGTCTGCACCCTATCTGTTCTGTCCGTGGATGTCTGTCTAAAAGCCTGTGTGTGCGTGTAGGGTCTCTCTTCTGCACGGTCTTGCTTTTGGTGTTGTCATCTTCCTGTTTGTACACACAGGTGTTCCGTCTCTGTTTTGAACAATGACAAACGTGTATACTTTGCTGCTTTTGGTGGTTGTCTTCTCCTGTTTCCACACACAGGTGTTGCCTGTCTCTGTTTTGAATAATGACAAACGTGTATACTTGCTGCTTTTGGTGCGTCACTTGTCGTCTTTTTTCCAGGCAAGACTCCAAGATCACTGTTGTGAAAACAGGACAAAGGGTTTCACTTCTTGATTTTAGACGGCAGCAGTTGGCTTTGGATATGATTTTAAACACAGCACCAAAGTTCATTTGGATATGAACAACAGGGTTATTTTTTTGCATAGCTGGAGTCTTTTGGTCTGGGTATAATGTTGTTAAACACAGACAGGAAATGGGCTGAATTCAGAAAGCATCACGCTTTATTTTTGCTGATGCATATTTTGTTCTGCTAAATTGTTACAAAGGAAAAAAATAACGTAGTCCACACGCATTGATTACATACTTATGAGAAATACACGATCTATACACAAAGTGTACCAAAATCTCACATGTCATCAATAATAATCGAGGACGTACACAAGATGACTTACCACAGGATATATTAATATATATTTTATTTTAAAAATTTGAATGTTATAACCCCCTTTAATGCATAAGCGCAGCAATTTGCTATCCCGCCTCGTATACAATAAAGTCCGTACGGACAACAAAACCCTGAAAGGGCCTCGTGCCTTGCGCATGCCCAGAACCATCTCTTTTCTCGGCAGCCATTTTTTCCCGTTAGCCGCGTGTACACGGCAGCTAAGTATTTTTTTGCCTTTTCTCACGATCGCTCGATCGTTGTTGCTGTTCTTTGGTGTCCTTGCTTATGTTTTCACTTAAGGGAGAACGTACGTGAAGCGATTGGGTGGTAAGGCGAGATTTACGAAGGTTTCGTCATTCGATTCCTCGTCTCACTGGCAGGCTCTTAGCCTAGCCTACTCTGGCCGCGCCAACCCCCCTCTCTCTTCAGCGTCACTTTCTCTCTTCTTGTTCTTCTTCTTTCTCCAAGGGTTCACTTCAACGTTCTGTTGTTGTGACAGCGAGCTCTTTCTCGCAACCCTTAATTCGTGACGATGATCGGCTCAGCTGTGGTTTCTGCTCGATCTCGTCCCCTCGCCCCTAACGGCAAACGACTCAGCCGCGGTTCTGTCGTTACCGTTATTGCATCCTGTGTTCAGTTCAGCTGCGGTTCTACTGCTCACAGTTCGATTCCCAGGGCGGAATCAAAGATGCACGAGCCCCCTATGACGGAAGGCTCAGGGGTGGGGTATTGAGGCAGACTCCACGTCATACCTCTGACGGCTAACGACTCAGCTGCGGTTCTGTCGTTTTCCGTCAGTGCATCATGTGTCCAGTTCAGCTGCAGTTCTACTGCACACAGTTCGATTCCCATGGCGGAATCGAAGATGCACGAGCCCCCAATTACGGAAGGCTCAGGGGTGGGATAATGAGGCAGACTGCTTGTCTACCCCCTCCCTTTCGCTCGATGGGCGATCCAAGGGAAGCAACTCCTTCTCAAGGGCTTGAATCTCGTTCGGCCCCAGTTGTTTCCCTTCCCCCACCTCATGTCTCTGCCTTTTCGGTAGGACTCTGGGGTTCGCCCTCTTTTCAGGGCGTCCCTCGGGGACTGGCGCATCAGGTCCCCATTTACTGGTTGGGCCAGCAGCCACAGCACGATGATCGGCTCAGAGGTGGTTCTGTCGATCCTGTCCCCTTGTCCCCCAAACGGCGATCGACTCAGCTTCAGTCGTTCCCGTTCTGCCAAATCCGTCCCTTTGCCCCATAACGGTGAGCGACTCAGCTGCGGTTCTATCGCACCCGTAAGTGCATCCTGTGTTCAGTTCAGCTGCGGTTCTACTGCGCACAGTTCGATTCCCATGGCAGAATCGAGGATGCACGGGCCCTCTCCGGAGGCGCCGGGTGATGAGGTAGACTATTCGTCACCCTCCCCCCTCTCGCTCGGTAGGCGATCCAAGGGAAGCAACTCCTGCTCAAGGGCTCGAATCTTGTTCGGCCCCGGTTGTTTCCCTTCCCCCACCTCATGTGTCTGCCTCTTCTTTGGGCAGACCACCGGGGTTTTCGCCCTCTTTTCCGAGCACCCCCTCAGGGGACCGGCGCATTAGGCCCCCCCATTTTTCTGGGTTGGGCCAGCAGCCACCTCTCAGCCCCCCCCCCCCCCCCCCCCCCCTATCATGGGGTCAGGGCCCTTTGCCTTGGGCGCCATGGGCCCAATGGCAATATCCCCCGACCATGGGCTTTCCACAGCCCCCTGCTCCGGGGTTTCCCTGGTGGCCGGGTTTTATGCCCAGCCCTCCACCAGTGCAGGCCTCTCCCTCCTAGGCCCCCTCGGCCCACCCGGGGACTGATCCCTCTCCCGGAATGTCTGGGGAATCAGCCATCCCAGGCCACTCTGGGCTTTCGCCGCGCACCGCTTCGCCAAGGGCTGTCACCCCCCTCGGTCTGTGGATCCAACCTGGTGGATTCTGAGTCAGAGGAAGAGGACCAGTCGCCCGGTTTCTTATCCCTTCCAGGACTCGGTGGCCTTTCTGGCTTCCCTTGTTCCGGAGGCGGGCTTCCCTTGTTCCGGAGGCGGTGTCATCCTCTCAGGAGGTCAGAGCCCCCTGCCCTTCGGCAGCGGAACTCGCCCTGGGATCTCGCCCATTGGCAGCTAGGCCCTCCTCTCTGCTAAAGGAGTCAGTCATGGTGGCCGACTGCATGAGGAGGGCCCAATAAGAGCCAGGCCGAGATTAGGCGTGACCTCGCCTTTCAGTCAGGCCCCCCTCCCCCCCCCGCCCCGGTTCAAAACGCAAGGCGCCAGCGCCTTTCTCATCACCGGGTCCCTCTCAACCCAAGGGACGACGGTCATTTGGACCCCGGGGGATCCGAGGCAAGCAACCCAGCAGGGGTCGGCCTCAGGCTCGGCCGGCGGGTCCGAAAGCTCCCATGTCTCAGACGGCCCACCCCCAATGACTTGCCCCCGACCTGGGTACTTCACCCAGGGCGGTCCTGTGGGCAGTCTGTCCAGGCACCACAGTGCCTGGGAGCGGCTTCCCGCAAGCCCTTGGGCTCTGCGGGTGATCAGGTCAGGGTTTCGTCTTCCTTGGGGTGCAGTGAAGGCTCCTCTCACTCCTTTCGTTCCTCCTCGGGATCTGGCAGCCTCTCAGGCCTTAGACCAGGAGGTCCTTTCACTGTTAGCCAAGGGAGCCACAGAGGAAGTCCTCTTCCATTCCTCTCCGGGCTTTTATGGCCGCATTTTTGTGGTTCCCAAAAGCTTCTGGAGGATGGAGACCGGTTCTAGATCTCTCGCCCTTGAACAGGTTTCTTATCGTCCTCCGTTTTCGAATGGAAACCCCCATGTCAATCCGCGATGCCTTTGCATCCCGGCGACTGGGCGGTATCCATCGACTTGAAAGATGCGTACTTCCATCCCTTGATCCACCCAAGGGACAGGAAGTACCTCCGCTTCGTGTGGAGAAGCCGCGTTTTTCAGTTCAGGGCTCTTCCCTTTGGACTAGCCCCGGCCCTTGGGTTTTCACGAAGGTGGCTCGGGAACTTTGTTTGCATGTTCGGGAGAAAGGAATTCGTCTGAAGGCCTATCTAGACAATTGGCTTCTTCTTGCCTCATCCAGCACTCTGTGCTCCCAGCAAGCCCTACAGGTTTTAAGCCTCTGTCAGCAGCTGGGATTTGTTCGCAACGGGGAAGTCCGATCTCATCCCGTCGCAGCAGCTCTTTCCGGGTCTGATGGAGTCCTTGGCTCCCTTAGTACCCTTGGACGACTGCACAAACGCCGGTTTCAGCGCCTCTTTCGCAAGCGTTGGTCTCAGGCACTGCAGTCGTGGGACCTGCCGATCCCTCTTGGTCAGTGGTTCCAGTCATCGGTGGTCCAATGGCACTCCCAGTCCTGGCTAGCTCAGGGAGTCCCCATCTCTCCCCCTCCTCCGCAGGAGGACCTGTTCCCGGACGCGTCCCAGTCCGGGTGGGGTGCCCACGTCAGCTCTCTGACGGCCTCCGGGCAATGGTCCCCGGAGATGGGGTCCTGGCATATCAATCGGCTAGAGATGGAAGCCGTGTTCCAAGCCCTCAAGGAGTCTCTTCCCTTCCTGAAAGGAAAACACATTCTCCTCAACACCGACAACACGACTGTGGCGTGTTATATCAACAAGCAGGGGGGCGCGTTCTCACTCCCTGTCCCTGAGGACGGAACAGCTTCTTCTTTGGTGCGAGACACAATCAATCCGGATCTCGGCCAAGCTTGTTCCTGGGAAGATCAACATTCTCGCGGACTCCCTCAGCAGGTCGCACATGGTTCTTCCCTCAGAGTGGACTCTCGTCCACTCTATCCTGGAACCTCTCTGGACCGTATGGTTCAAACCACGGGTAGACCTGTTCGCCACCCGGTTCAACTACCTGAACTACCTAGCCTTTCTTTCATCGGAGAGAAAACTTTCAGCCTCCTCTGTTAAGGTTCACAGGGCGGCTATTTCCACCACTATCCGCCAGTTAGGGGGCCCCTCCTTCGGGGACGACCTCTTCTGCGGGATCTGGTCAGAGGAGCAGCCTACAGGAGGCCCAATGCCCCCGCCGTATCCCGGCGTGGATCTTTTCTTAGTCCTCTCCTCCCTCAGGCTCCCCCTTACGAGCCCATCGGGAGTGTTCTCTGAAATTCCTTTCCTTTAAAACAGCCTTTCTCATTTCCCTGGCCTCAGGGAGGCGCTGCAGTGAAGTCCAACGCCCTTAGTGGCCTGCCTGGGGATGTTGCCTCCGAACCGGGTGGCTCGATATCTCTTCGCCTCCTCCCAGAATTTTTAGCGAAAAACCAGTTGCCAGGTTCTTCTTCCCCGACTATCTCCATTCTTCCTCTCACTTCTATAATTCGCCCAGGACGACGAAGACCGCACTCTCTGTCCGGTGCGCGCTCTGCGGGAGTATAGGAAACGCACGAAATCTTCTCGCTCCAAGCAGCGCACCTGTTTCTCTCTTACAACGAAGGTTATAAGGAGGACATCAGGCGCTCTTCAATCTCTCGATGGCTGAGAGAAGTCATTAAGCTGCGTACGCGAGACCTGAAGGGGATTTGGCTGTTTTCTTACCTAGACCCCATGAGACTAGGGCATGGGCGTCTTCGCTGGCAGTAGCTCATAATGCTAGCATTCAGGTGTGTAGATGCCGCATATTGGCGTTCCCCTGGCACCTTCATCCAATTCTACCTACGCGACGTTTCTCGTCTGCGCGAGGATGGGTCTAGGGCATCGCATCAGCTGTGGTGGCGCAACACTCCATCTCGCCACACGCTCGGCTCTTCTCGCTCCTCCAGGCGGTAACCAGGTGAGCCCTCCTTCCAGGTAGTGCGACTCTGCATTAGTGAGCCACGTATAGTTGTGTAATTAAAAGGAATTTATTCAAATTAGTTTAATAACAACTTACCGTGGTCACGCGAGACCCCCTACTCCCCGCCTTCTGGTTCCTCAGAGTTCCAGTCAGGGTTTAATATACCTCGAAAAAGGATGGTTCTGGCATGCGCAAGGCTGGCCCTTTCAGGGTTTGTGTCCGTCGGACTTATGTATACGAGGCAGGGAAGCAATTGCTGCGCTATTGATTAGTGAGCCACGGTAAGTAGTTAGATTAACGTAATTTAGAATAAAATAAAACAAA
>JAFLJL010007851.1:0-26570 GCA_018398815.1 Conus ventricosus | reverse complement strand
CGCCGACTAGAGTTTGCTGGGGCTCTCCAGTGTAGCTGCTGCGAATGTTACTGATGATTTCCTCTTCATAACTTTCTTGACTCTGCCCCACCCCCCCCCCCCCCCCCCCCCCCCCCCCCCCCCCCCTACCCCTGCTAGTGTTTTAGTTGGAATTTGTCAACTAGGTATGAAAGATGTACGAGCTGTCCTTTGTGCACTGTCCTTTTTTCTTCATTCTGTTGTTTTTCATTAATTTTATACTCGACAAATTGTACACCTGTATGCACAAAATTTATGTGAATGAAAAATGCACTGAGCAGGGCAAAGTTTTACTGGCCTTAAGAATGTCAACAGATTGGTTATCATGCTATGAATTTCGTGTTAGCATTGGTATTGATTATTCATTACCAAACACTTAAAGGCATACTAATTTTCACGCAGAACAGGACTTTAATTACACATATTCTACCATGGCTCACTAATGCATCAAGCGACAGCGGTTTGCTATCCCTGCCGTGAGCCACGGTAAATATGTTGGATCAAACGTAATTTTAGCAGAAAAATTTCCTTTTAAATTCCTGTGTGGTGACAGTTTTGAAAGGCCCTGTGAGGTCAACTGGGCTGTTATGATGAAGAGTAAAGAATGTTCAAATACTAGTGCCCTGGAGCTTTCTGTGAAGAAACTTTGCATCATAGGAACTGTTGAGAAGGAAAAGGTTTCCAGATCACAGCAGTTTTCAGGAAAATGCTGTACTCTTCAGGTGAGAAAGTTTTAATTAAGCAAGGTGGTACAGCACAACCTCTAAGCATGCATGAATATTCTTGAAAGTTTGAGAATCATGAGGTAGTAGAACCAGTCAAAATGCTTTGAACTTTCTAGAAACTGCAGGAATCATGACATGATATAGTCTAGTCGAATGCTTGAAACAATCTAAACAGGTCCAGAACCATTACAAAGTCAGCCAGTCAAACTACATGATACATTTCAAAAACGATTTCTGGCTCCTTCCGAAGCTTCTTTGATTTGAGGAACAATTCCGGGACTCTTAAGAAACTTCTAAAACAGCCGAAAATGTGTCATCTAGTTAACTAGTGTCACCAGTAGTAACTTAACACATTTATAGCCAAATCTGTAGGTCTGAATCAATAAGCAGTTTTGATTTGTTTGTAACAATGAACTGCTCTAATGTGAACATCTTGTGGCAGGACATGGTAGGTTGCATCAGCTACAGCGGTTGCAGCAATCGCTTTGTCAGTGGTCTGATGACGGCACTGCACGGATCTGGCACTACGAGAGACAGGACTGGAAAGACACTGTGCTCAACATGAACACCACAATCAACCAGTGAGTCTGTCTTCTCTCTCCTGCCCCTCTGTCTTCCTCACTGTCAGCGAGCTGACTCCGAATCTTCTCCTTCCTTACAGGTGCTTTAACTCATTCCAGACAGCTTACGAGCTAATTTTTAACAAGATCATTGCCACGTCAGTTGACTTTTAAGATAACTTGGAATAGCCACCAAGGTCCACATCTTTTTGAAAGTCCATTTTCAGTCGGACCACGTTTTAAAGCTTATCTCTAATGAACAGTTTCCTTCAGAACATCATATGTGTGTTGTCATTATGTGGACAATTTTGGAATGTTACTTTTAGTGTGTGCAATGGATTTTTTTTTTTTTTTCATGGCAGCCCAGTCCACGGGGTTGTGTTTATTATGGTAACAGTCAGGAATGGGTTAAAGACGGATTTGACAGAAGAGTGCACAAGGCTTTCTGTGTCTTTGGATTAGATTGAAAGTCCTTGTGGTTTGAAAACTGGTACTTGCACAGTATTTACAGGTTCACTGTGGTGCTTGTTAGTGTAGTTGTTTGGGGGGAGTGGGGTGCAGGGATGGGAGAAAGGAGGGTGGGAGAGGGATCTGGTATGAAACGTTTTAGTTGCAAGAGAGGGTGAGTTTGTCTGTACAAATGGTTATGATGCACAAAATACCCCTTCTTTGGGACCATTTGCCCAAGCTATGTGTGTGTGTATGTGAGTGTGTGTGTGTGTGTGTGTGTGTAAGAGAGTAGCATATGCCCATATTTGAAAATTGACTGGATTGAACAAGTTTGTTGTACAAGCACGCACAGACATCTTTCTTGGTTTGTTTGCCCTCCATATTTGAAAGGATGACTATCCACAAAGTTCATTAGCAACCCATCAAGGAAGTAAGGTTTTCGCCAGCGTCTTTTGGTTGGTTTGTCTGTCAGCAAAATTATGCACAACCTAATGACCAGCTTCAGCAAAATTTTAGTGGAAAGATAGAATGTGGAGCAGGGATGTACCTAACAAATAGAATGTGGAGCAGGGATGCACCTAACAAATAGAATGTGGAGCAGAATGTGGAGCAGGGATGTACCTAACAAATAGAATGTGGAGCAGGGATGTACCTAACAAAGAGAATGTGGAGCAGGGATGTACCTAACAAATAGAATGTGGAGCAGGGATGTACCTAACAAATAGAATGTGGAGCAGGGATGTACCTAACAAATAGAATGTGGAGCAGGGATGTACCAAACAAATAGAATGTGGAGCAGGGATGTACCTAACAAATAGAATGTGGAGCAGGGATGTACCTAACAAAGAGAATGCGGAGCAGGGATGTACCTAACAAATAGAATGTGGAGCAGGGATGTACCTAACAAATAGAATGTGGAGCAGGGATGTACCTAACAAATAGAGTGTGGAGCAGGGATGTACCTAACAAATAGAATGTGGAGCAGGGATGCACCTAACAAATAGAATGTGGAGCAGGGATGTACCTAACAAATAGAATGTGGAGCAGGGATGTACCTAACAAAGTGAATGTGGAGCAGGGATGTACCTAACAAAGAGAATGTGGAGCAGGGATGTACCTAACAAATAGAATGTGGAGCAGGGATGTACCTAACAAATAGAATGTGGAGCAGGGATGTACCTAACAAAGAGAATGTGGAGCAGGGATGTACCTAACAAAGAGAATGTGGAGCAGGGATGTACCTAACAAATAGAATGTGGAGCAGGGATGTACCTAACAAATAGAATGTGGAGCAGGGATGTACCTAACAAAGAGAATGTGGAGCAGGGATGTACCTAACAAAGAGAATGTGGAGCAGGGATGTACCTAACAAAGTGAATGTGGAGCAGGGATGTACCTAACAAATCTTTGGCAGATCATGTAAGGGGAGGTCTGGGTCTGCTCACCTCGATAAAGATGGATCGAGACCCTCTGGTTAGAAATATATCCAGGTATTTATTCCTAAACAAACAAAACAACAATAAAGAAATTTTTTCTGACTTGCAATAAATAATCTTTTCCCAGGGACGGTAAAGCAGTGTCCGGACGAAGACTCCAGCTGGCCAAAGACTGAACGTGCCATGGTGACTTGGAACTTGGATATCCATGGTGTGACGGCTGTCATGGGTTTTGAACATTGACTACGTCCGCATTAAAGTTTGGAGACTCACATCAGAAAACTACGCCTTGACTTGAAGTAATGTCCAGGGTGGTGGATAATGTGACAGTGCCGTTTGGCGAGAGCAAGTGTATGATGTATGTGTGTGTGTGTGTGTGTGTGTGTGTGTGGTGAGTGTGTATGTGTGGTGTGAGAGAGAGAGAGAGAATGACGGACAGAGATTGGAAGACTCATATTCTTAATATTGCAGCTTGATTTGAGATAAAGAAGTAAATTAATTTTTTAAGGTAGCGTGATTACAGAATAAGTGAATTGAGAGTTAGACAACTTTGTTATTGTATATTTTGTAAACTAATGTGTTTTGGAATTTTTTATTTTTTTGACAGGGGATGGGGAAATTTTATGTCTCAAGACTTTTCTTGTTTTTACGTAAAGACAGTCCTGGTATCACCCTGAGATTGAAACAATTTTTTTTAAAAACCCTGAAATGATGTGACCCACAGGGTCATGAAATGGCGGTGTATGTGCTGGATGCCAGTCCTGTGGACCCCAGGATTGTGCTCAGCTCCGGCCATGACGGGCACATCTTCATCTGGGACATCATGGCAGGGGTCAAGGTCAAAATTTCTGCAACTTTGTAAGTATTGATCTGTGGTGTCATACTTCATAGAATTCAATGGTGCTTATAGGATGTAGTCTGTGGCATGTTCGCCAATGAGAAATTAATTCAGCTGAAGTTAATAATAATGAATACTTTTATAGCACCTATTTTCGGCCAGAGACCAAGCTCTAAGCGCTTTACAATCCACACTCATTTGCACAACGGGCTGCCTACCTGGGTAGTGCCGACTGAAGAGCTGCCAGCTGGCGCTTCATTCAGTCGTTTCCCTTATCATCCAGTCAATATCGTTCACTCAATTTCCATACTTTCTTACTTCCTTCATTCTTTCCATTTCTCACGCAGGGTGCATGCTATGTGTAACGTGTCATCCATACCAATGGCCAAACTGGCCTACTCTTCCGAAAGTTGATGATGGGATTTTTACCTGTGTGCAAGATGTTATGCGTGTGTTCACACACGGAACCTCGGTTTATAGTCTTCGAACGACTGTATGGGAAATGGAGACAGAACCAATGTTAACTCCAAGGGAAAAATCCCCTGTACCAAAACGGCCGGCGGAGATTTGAACCCGCAACCCCAGGATCACCAAAATTGCAAGTCTGGTGCTTACCAACTGAGCTATTCCGGCGAAGTTGTCAACAGCAAAGCGTCATTAGTTGAAACTTTGATGTTGTCTTTCTGGTGAACCGTACGTAAATCAGGCAGAGGGCTTTTAGCATGGTTGGATATGTCAGAATCGTTGGTTTAGCTGTGCCAGGCAGCTAAATTGTCCACACACATGTTGAATGGTGTCTTTTATCACTGTCTCTTACTTGGATGTGATATTTTTTGCAATTAGACTACCACAGGCATGGGAATTGTCAGCGAAAACGCTGATTTCCGCGGCAGTAAAATTTGCTTTCCGCGAAAACGAAATTGCGTCCGCGAAAAAAAAAAAAATCTGGGGTACAAAAATATAAAGCATCGGCTGGCCTAGACCAAGTTATACTAACGCGAGCGTTATCTCGTTCTCTGTTCTCGTTCTCAACGGAAGTTTTGGGTATGGACGATCGAGACTATTGCGGAACGCGAGCGTACTGTGTTTGCGTGCTGCGAACGCCTGCCTCAGTTACCCGAATCGCCAGCAACAGCAGCTGTTAACTCTCGCGGGCAGACCCAAATTTGTGAATGTCGTGACTTTCTGCGCATGCGCAACTTTGAACAGGCGTGTTTCAACATGGCGTGCTTGGTCGTGGGTAAACTCGATCCGTTCTAGACAGTCCCAAATAAATGAAGGAGTATTTGTATTGTAGATAATCGGTAGTAAGAACGCCTTGGACGCTTTCCAATCAAACATCTGACTTTTGTCACAACGACGTAGCCTACTAGGGTGGTGCCACGCTGAAGACCCACGGCTGCTTCGATTAAGTGTTTCCTCTTATCAACTTTCCAGTAAATGTACTTCAAGTATTATACTAGTTATCCGCTTCATGTGTGTGCAGTAAACAGGGCTGCTATGTTGACTTCTTCCATACCAAGTAACAAACTGCGATCTACTTCTTCCGGAAAGGTTGATGCTGGGATTTTCTCAGTGACGCAAGGGATTCTGCGTGTGGTCATCACAAACTTAATACCTCCTGTTTATCTTCGAACGCCTGTCTAGAAATGGGCGACCAATGTTGTAACTCCAAGTGAAAAATGCCAGGTAACTTTTCTTTGGCGGGGTGGATTTGGTTGTACGCCCCCCAGATCTTGAGTATGGATGTTCGATTGGTTGGTTCGTCGATTGTTGTCAAGATCGTTTATTTTGATTTGTTTGTTTTTTAGCCTGTGTGAACGCGTAGTAAACGCATAGAGCTTTTAGTTGAAATGTTGGAAAATGCTCAAATCGTTGTTTTTATGTCTTAATCCATTGAAAGTAAATTGCCACATGCACAGTTAAATCTTGAAAAATTTTCCGGCATCCGTCCCCTAGATTCAGAGTTTCATTAGTCATTCCATGCCTTACCATCAACATTCTTAATTTGCAAGTTTCTTTCTCCAGGAATGTATAAACTATTTCCCTCCGGGGTTGCAACCTTGCCGTGGTCGGAGGCTTGCGTGGTCCTGTGATCTTTTAGGCTTTGCTGACGGGGGCATCAAAACTCAGCTAGATGGTTAGTTGTGAACACTGCTAGGCCTGTATAGCCAAGTTGCTGACTGGCCAAGCATTACGTGGCAGGAATTGATGCCCCTGGTAGGGTCTCCCATGTCAGAAAGGTTAGGAGTGAGGGCCCAGACAAATAGTAACCCACCTTTTTCCTATTCTGTCTTCTGCCTTTCTTAACGGATCTTTTCTTTCTTCGTCTCCCCTTCAAGTCTTCTTTTCCACACTCCTTTTCTCTCTGTGGTCTCCTATAAGATCCGCCGCGTTGGCCGTGCGGTGCGACCTGTGTCGGAGGGGAATGAGATCCTGGTGATTGAGAGGGCCAGCGCTCTCAACACATCACTTTGGCTCGGACCCCTCCTAGACAGGGAGTACACTTTGGCCCGGTGTACTAATCGCTCCCCTTCTTGGGGCTGGGTCAAAACAGGCATTTCTCCGGCTGGCCAAGATAACCCCTGTAGTGCTCAGCTCTCTGTTCCCGGGAGTTGGGCATGATCAGGGGGGATAGGGTTGGTAGGTTTTTGTCTGTTGTATATCTCTCCTGAAGCCTGGAAGGGGTCAAGACAGTGATTCTTGGCCCTGGCCCCTTAGTTGGACTCCAAGGTGGGTGGGTAAGGGAGGGATGAATATAATAAAATACACATGGCTTTTTCAAAAAACTACCCCCCCAAAAGGAAAGGAAGGCAGCATCCCCTTTTTCAGAGGACTTTCAAACAGACAGCGATTCTGATACTGGGGTACGACAGAAGACAGGTTTCTGGGCTTCCTGGCTCGTGATGGAAGGGACGGAGCAGGAAAGACCCCTTTCATCTCTGAGCCCTTTTGCCATCCAAAAGGGCTTTCAAGGTCTAGCAGGTGACCCTCAGTCAGTCAAAAGGTTGAGGAATGGCTCATTTCTAATTCAATGTCGATCTAAAAAGCAATCTGAACAACTGTTGAGAGCAACAAAGATAGTGGACAGGGAGATCAGGGTGACTCCTCATAAACAGTTAAATTCGTCAAAAGGTGTGATTCGCTGCAGAGATCTATCAGGGGTCTCAGAGCAGAAATCAAGACGGAACTGGCGTCCAAGGTGTGACGGAGGTGCGCAGGGTGACGGTAAAGAAAGGTTCAGAGAGAGTGGACACCAACACCCTCTTTCTGACGTTCTGCAACCCTGTGCTGCCTCCGGTCATCAAAGTCGGTTACCTAAATGTTCATGTTCAGCTGTATGTGCCGTCCCTGTTAAGGTGTTTCAGATGCCAGAGGTTTGGCCATGTCAGAGACCGCTGTTCTGGGCAGGAGGTGTGCGGTATTTGCTGCAAGGCAACCCATGATGGGCCGTGTAAAGATCCGGCACATTGTGCAAACTGCGTGGCGACCATCCCTCCTCTTCACGAAATTGTCCTCTGTGGATTCAGGAATCTGCAATACAAAGAGTTAAGACAGAAAAGAAGATCCCCTTTTTTTTGAAGCCCGCAAGCAGGTTGTGGGCAGTCAGACGGCCACAGCATCTTCATATGCTTCGGCCGTAAAGAAAATTTCCACTCGGTCAGTCTGCTGCCAGACTGATGAATTTATCTTTTCAAAGACACTGCAAGGAAGAACTGTCAGCTCTGGTGGAAGCAGGTCCACCACCTCCCAACCCACAGTGAATGCCCCTGGTGGAGGCAAAAAATCTGCCACCCCTCAGACTGCCCAGCAGTCTACAACATCTGCTGCTGGGCAGATTAAAAAACCAGCACCCGCAACTCGAATTCCTCTGTCCAGTGCCCGTGCGGGCAAGGGAGTTCAACCCAGTGTGGAGATGGTGGAGATGAGGAAGAAACCTCCACCATCTCCCAAATCCAGACCTCCACCATCTCCAAACTCCAGGCCTTTGTCACCTGCGGGCAAGTCTGCCAGCAGGTCCAAAGCCACCACAGTCCAGTGAAACTAACTAATAAATTTGCTCCATTAGATGCGGACGTTGAAGAGGAGATGACCTGATTTCTCTCCTTTTCGCCTCTGCACCATGGATAGTACAATATTCCATTGGAATATCCGTGGTCTAAATTCCAACTTCGAGGAGCTGCAGCTTCTGTGTCAGTCTCTAAAACCTTCCGTCGTGGCTCTTCAAGAAACTCAAATTCAAAGCCAGAAGACCTTTACTCTTTCTGGCTTTATATTCTTTCGAAACCTGCACAACCATCCACGTTGGGACTGTCGGGCGGTGTTGCCCTTCTCCTACACAAAACTTTGTTGTATAGTCCTGTCATTCTGTCTACCTCCCTTCAGGCTGTAGCTGCGAGAGTCACTCTCCACAAGACTGTGACAATCTGTTCCCTTTATCTCTCACCTTCTGTCCCGGTTTGTCGTCAGGACCTTGTCAGTCTGATAGAAGAACTTCCTCGACCTTTTTTGCTGTTGGGTGACTTTAACGGTCACAATCCTCTTTGGGGTAGTGCCAGTACGTCATCCAGAGGTTTGCTAATTGAGGATGTCCTTTCAGATTTGGATTTGTGTTGTCTGAACGACGGATCTGCAACTTATCTCCACTCTTCCACAGTTCTCTTTCGTGCTTAGATTTGTCGGTTTGTGACCCCTCGCTGGTCCTGGACTATGAGTGGTCTGTCCATGACGATCTGCACGGAAGTGACCATTTCCCTGTTCTTTTACAGCCCATATTAACTGAAACCGCCTCTGTTCTCTCAACATCTCAATTATAAGAAAGCAAACTGGGATCTATTTTCAACCACTATTTCAAAAGAATTCCAGGACACTGATTTTTTTCAGAGTCCAGACCCAGCAGAATCACTGACTAACACCGTGATCAAGTGTGCTAAAACCTGTATTCCAGTGTCTTCCGACAAACTCCAAATTCCAAAAACACCCTGGTTCAATTCAGACTGCCAACAAATTTCAAAAGTTCGCAAACGGGCTCAGCGTCGGGTATACCAACGACCTTCGGGTCCCAACGCTAGAGCCCATCAGAAACTCCGTGCTAAATCGAGACACACTTTCAAAATCAGTAAACGTCGGTCCTGGAGAAACTTCTGCTCCAGGCTGACATCTAAAACTTCCAAGAAAAAAGTCTGGAACATCATTAGAAAAATCAAAGGGAAGAACACCAACCCCTCCATTCATCACTTGAAACTTGCTGATGCTCTGATCACTGACAAACAAGCTGTTGCCAATCTGTTGGCCTCCACCATCCAACAGAACTCCTCTTCTTCAAATAAATCTGCAGTCTTTTTAAGAAACAAAGAGGTTAGAGAGAAATCTTCTTACAATTTCACATCAGACAACTCTGAAACCTATAATCTTCCTTTTCAATCGTTGAACTCAAATCAGCTTTACAAACCTGCACTGATTCTGCCCCTGGTCTGGGTGACATTCATTATCAGGTTGTGAAACATTTCCCAGAAAGCTGTCTCCAGACTCTTCTCCAAGTCTATAACCATATCTGGACCACAGGTCCTTTCCGCCCTCCTGGCGGAAAGCCCTGATCATTCCCATTCCAAAGCCTGGAAAGGACCTTACCAACCCTTCCAACTATCGCCCAATTGCTCTGACCAGCTGCCTCTGTAAACTGATGGAAAAGATGGTCAACTCCCGTCTGATGTGGAAGCTGGAAACCGATGGTCTTTTGGCCAGTGAACAGTGCGTTTCCGGAAGTACCACTCGACGGTTGACCATCTAATCCGTCTGGAAACCACCATCCGCAACGCCTTTGTTAACAAGCAGCATGTGGTCGCTATCTTTTTCGACCTCGAAAAGGCGTACGACACCACGTGGAAAACAGGAGTCCTCATGGACCTGCACAGACTTGGTTTTCGGGGGCACCTGCCTCTGTTCATTCAAAACTTTTTAGCCGATCGACAGTTCCAGGTGCGTGTTGGCACCACACTCTCTGACATCCATGGCAGGAGTTGGGTGTTCCTCAGGGAGCATCCTTTCTCCCGCCCTTTTCAGCATTAAAATTAATGACATTGTCCAATCGGTAAACCTGGGCACCGAGTCCTCTCTGTTTGTTGATGACTTTGCGCTGTATGCAGTTGGAGCTTCTTACCACAGTGTACAGCGTCGACTCCAACTTTGCGTCAACAGAATCCAACAGTGGGCCGAGGAAAACGGGTTTACCTTCTCCCGTACCAAAACTCAGTCAATTCATTTCCACAATTTTCGTCGATTCTTTGATGATCCTGAAATTCGTCTAGACAAGTCCACCATTCCAGTTGTAAAAGAAGCCAAATTCCTGGGGGTTATTTTTGACCAAAAACTCAACTTTCTCAGCCACATCAAAAACCTCAAAACTTCTTGCCAGAAAGCTCTGAATATTCTGCGGGTCGTAGCACACACCGACTGGGGCGCTGATAAGAAAACTTTGCTGCACCTCTACAGAGCCTTGGTCCGTTCCAAACTGGACTACGGTTGTGCCGTGTACGGCTCTGCAAGACCCTCTTACCTCAAACTCTTGGACCCTATCCACCATCAAGGGCTTCGTCTCTGTCTTGGAGCGTTCCGCACCACCCCTGTGTACAGCCTGTACGCAGAGGCGGGTGAACCTTCATTGTCCAACCGCAGGCTGAAACTGTCTTTGAATTATTATATCCGACTGTTCTCAGAACCGCAGAATCCTGCCTATGACTGTGTCTTTGTCCTTCCGTTCCAAAGTAAGTTTGAAAACAACCCGAAATGTATTCCGCCGTTTGGTCTTCGTATGCAGCCTCACGTGCGGAATGCAGGTCTAGACCTAGGAGTTGTGTCGGATTTTTCTAAGTTTCCGGATCAACCTCCGTGGACCTTCTTCACGCCAGAGATTCATTTCGATCTTGCAGCTTTTCGCAAAGAGTCTACCAGCTCTCTGGCGTACAAGGCTTTGTATGCTGAGCTCTGTTCCAAATTCCCATCCTATCAAAAAGTTTTCACTGACGGTTCCAAGTCTGAAGAGGGAGTGGCCTGTGCAGCCTACTGCCCTGGGGCTCCTTCTCAGATACTGTTGAAACATATTCATTCAGATGCTTCTGTATATTCTGCTGAACTTACTGCTCTGGTTTTGGCTTTGAAGATAATATCACAATCTTCGAAGAGGACTTTCTGGTTCTGTCGGATTCGCTGTCAGCTTTGGAGGCTATAGCTGGCCGCAACCTTCAGCATCCAGAACTTTTACTTTTTTTTGAACTTTTTAGCAACTTGAAGGCGGACGGTTACAACATTACTCTTGCTTGGGTTCCTGGTCATGTTGGCATCGGCGGGAACGAAATGGTTGATCGTTTAGCCAAGAACGCCACAAGAGAGAAACTGTCCAACATTTATATGCCCTGCTCAGACGTGAAACCCAAAATTAACGATTATGTGAGAGACCTCTGGCAGGAGGATTGGAACACACAGACGACTAACAAACTCTTTCAGATCCGTCCAAACCTTAAGGACTTCCTCCCATCCACGTCGGAGGTCGTAAAGAGGAAACGGTTCTGTGCCGGCTGCACACCGGCCATTCGTATTTTACCCATGCTTACCTTTTAAAGAGTGAAGAAGCTCCGTGGTGCATTCCATGTCATGCGCCACTCACAATGAAACATGTTCTTTTAGAGTGTTGGGACTTGCACGATGTGAGACACAAACATTTTACAGCGGAGTCCATGAAGATCCTGTTCAGGGATGTCCCGCCTGACGTGATCCTTGAGTTTTTGAGAGAGATTAACATTTTTTATCTGATTTAAGATTTTACGGCAGAAAGATTTTTAACAAACTTTCTGGTGCGTTTGTAGACGATGTCATTTAACAAGATGTGTGAAAGTTTTTTTTTTTTTTTTTTTTTTTTTTTTTTTTTTTAATGACTGGTGAGTTGATTTTAACATGGTGACAGCCCTGATATGGCCCTTTGCGGTCGGCTGGGCTATAAGCAACATTATTTATCTTATCGTATAAACTATTTGGAAATGCATGAAATGTGTTTCTTCATTAAAAAAGAAAAGGAAAAAAAAATGCTTCCACTTTACACATTAATGTCAACAATCACCTTGTAAAAGTACACATGCTTAGCATTCCCTAGGCTGGTTTTGTAAGCTTTGTTTTGACCAATCTGGTTGCATATCTTGTCCTGTGCAAGGCATGTTAACAATCATGGAGATTTTACAGTGTGCAAACGATGTGAAAATAGAAGAAATTGGTCACGAATGTGGCCACAAGTTTGACAGGGTCTGGCTGGATGATTGTTTCTCTATAGACGGACAGATGAATCATGTGGGAGAGAAGCTTTTCCTCCTAGACCCCTCTCACACCCCTAAGTGCTGCATTTCTCTCTCTCTTCCTAGACCCCTCTCACACCCCTAAGTGCTGCATTTCTCTCTCTCTCTCTTGTCTCTGACTTTTTCTCTCTCACTTTCGCTCACTCTCCCTCCCTCCCTCCCTCCCTCTTTTCTTTTTTTTTTTTTTTTTTTTTTCTCTTTTCTCCCCAAGCTGCGTTCAGGGGAGAAATCCTCTCTTTAGAAATTGTTTAAAGTAAAGAAGTCTTCAAAATAAACCAGTGTGAGGAAAATACACTGTTTGCAGGTAAAAAATTCTCCCAACAACACATTCCAGATCGGTTTTAGAGTTTGCTGTTGATGTGGTGTGTTTGTGTGTGCTTGTGTGTGTGTGTGTGTGCGTGTGCGTGTGTGTGCGTGCATGCTGCCTGCCTGCATGTGCTTTCAGTTTGAGGGTCAGGGGCAATACCAGTGTTTGATTGCAAGTTCACACCAGACGGCCAAGCCATGACGGCCACCGACAGTTACGGCCAGGTGCTCTTCTTTGGTTTCGGCAACAACCAGAAACTCAAGGAGGTGAGAGCTGTGGAGACATGGACAGTTGAACAGTGATCAAAGTTTATTCAGAAAAACACAGACATTTCAACCTGTCATATCGGGGAAAAAAATCAAAGGAAGACATTTGTGATCATGATTTTAACCGTCTTTAGTATGCACTTACCTGAGCTTAGTTAAGCCGAAAACCCATCGGCAAGGTAAGTAACTCCGTAATTTGAACATGGTTACCCAATTTAAAAATTAATTTAAAAGAGAGGAAAGAAAATAGTGAAATGAAAATAATTTTAAAAATTCCTACGAATATATATGTTGCTATATCATAAGTTGAAGAATATCATATGAGCCATTTACTCGGGGGAAAAAAAAATCTTCTTCAGAAGGTTCTTCCGAATCATACCTGGAACATCATCCCAGTCGAAATCTAGGTCACTCTAAGCTTCATTACCCAGCACTTTCACTAAGTCTTATGCCGTAAATCCTACAAATCACAGTATCTTCATCACTAAATCTCGTTATAGAACGGCAGAAAATCAAGGTTAGCGATGGCGAAAAACAAGCATTTCGACCACAAAACTTTAAAAATTTCGTAACTCGAGAACTACGGCACGTATCGACTCGCAGTTTTTTGCAAACGGAAGTAAATGGCCACAGGAAGAAGGAAGTCACGTTATCGCGAGACTTCCTTTTCAACGAGAAATAGGGCGGCACCCATTGTTGCCACGTGTTTTACCGGGCGCTGGCAGTTGCTCAGCGTTTTGGCCGTGTGATTTCCGGTTGGGCGCTAGCGGGTTCTCGCCTGTCAAGAGGGTTAAAACTGGATAAGACTTTTTCAGATTTTAAAAAGTAATCATAATGACTCCACCGAACAATGTGGACAAACAAATCACAAGGCAAAACGTGGCATGTCGACCTCTCAGGTCTTCTTCAGGCAAGATAAACAACACTCAGGACAACGAAAATGAAGAAAGAGCAATCGCTTTATCTTTGTCAAATTCGGTGCAAGATGGGCGTTGAATGAAAACGTGGTTTTCGTTATCTTGAGTGTTGTTTATCTTGCCTGAAAAAGACCTAAGAGGCTGAACGCGTTGTTTTTGTTCTTGTGATTGTTTGTCCACGTTGTTCGGTGGAGTCATAATAAATACTTTTTAACATTTGTTTAGATCTTCGCGTTTAGTCACCTGACTTTGCATCTAATCAAGATTTCTCAGTTCAGAAACATTTTTTTCTGCTTTCAATTCTCCAGGTGCCGGTGGAGGTGTTCTTCCACACAGACTACAGACCACTGATCCGGGACGCCAACAACTTTGTGCTGGACGAGGAGACGCAGCTGGCGCCTCACCTGATGCCTCCGCCCTACCTGGTGAACGTGCTGGGCAGCCCTACCCTGCCACCCTTCAGCGCCTGGTGCCTGGCCGGGAGGACATGACCGACAGTCAGCTAGTGCCCCAGTTTGTCATCAGTGAGCAGGGTCAGTGAAAGGTTGCTTGGTTTGGCAGGTCTTCTTGTGAGGACACCCATGTGGATCCTAAGGACTCTGTCCATTCAGATTGTATTCCTGCCTTTTAGAAACCATGTGCGAGTCGTTTGCTGTGTCCTGCCTCTCTCTTTGACCTTGCCTTGGAATGTATTTGGTTTGTGTCTGGATGGGAATTTGTCAATAAAAGAAAAAAGCAAAGATAGTTAATGAGTTACTCAAAAGTTATACTCCACATAACATTCTTTCCTATCTTTGCTTTTTTCTTTTATTGACAAATTCCCATCCAGACACAAACCAAATATATAACATTCTCTCCTGACTTTGAAAAATCTGAATTTGTTAATACATCAGAAAATACATGTTTGGTGTTTATAGGAACTGAAAAAAAAAGTTAAGAAATTTGCTCTAATTGAAAAAAAGATTGTGACAGATAGCAAGAGATTTTGAACTTCTATGATTTATGAATGAAACAGCAGAGGAGTAATGGAGAATGTTGTACTGGTCCCATGCTGTGGTGAACAACAATTCACTCTGTGTATTGCAGCATTTCCCTGGTGATCGGAGACGGAGAAGTTCAAGAGGGCGCCCAGCTGGGGGACGCGCCTTTGCCCGAACCAGACAACCAGAGGCAGCTGCCCAACCACCGCCGACAACACCTGAACAACCAGCGACAGCCCGTCAACAACCAGAGACAGATGGCCAACAACCAGCGGCAGGCAATCAACAATCGTCGGCAGTCGGCGTCGGCGCGTGTGGAAAACAACGAGCGACAGCAACGGCTGCAGCTGGCGGGTCAGGCGGCCCAGGAGCCAGCAGCGGGAGTGGCCCGCATCTTGGCTCAGCCACAAGATCATGACTACAGCCGACATCGAAACGACGACGATGATGATAATAGTGACGATGGGTCAGAGGATGAGAGAGCGGAAGTGCCGTGGAACAGTCGACGTGCGCGGCCCAGTATCGATGAGATGATTCGGCAGCTGCAGCATGAGCAGGATGAGAGAATCCTCGCCCAAGGGGAGAACTTCCCATGGCCTCTCCACCGCAACCAGCTGCCGCCGCCAATGTTCAGGTTGACAGGTCAAGGCCGCTTCAAGGTAATGAATGATGATAGTCTGAGTGTTGCTTTAGATACATGGGGATTTGAATAAGAAGAAAATTGAAGATCAATAACTGAGCATTGAATGAATGTTGGATGATTGTGATGATTGCAGCATTCTTTTCTCATTTAACCAGATTAACGATGATAATACTGATGATGATCATAATATCAGATATTTGTGAAGCTCACATTCTGAAAGAAACTACTGACAGCATTTTACAAGATTACACTTTGACGTCTCTCTTCTTAAGTCTGTCATGTTTGAGTCACAGCTTACAATGTCTTATATGTAGTGGACACAGTGTAATATAGAAACAACCCTGACCCTACCCATACCTACATCATCAGCTCACACTCATGCAAGCATAACAGATATAGAAGAGAGAGATGAAACATACAATGCCCTATCACGCTCACTAGCACTCTGAGCATTGCAGGTGGCGAGGGGGGACAGCCACAGAGGGGAGAGGAGGACAGGGCAGGAGCGGCAGCTGCTGACAAACGCCATGCCAGACGCTGGACCATCCAGTGACGAGTCCGATGTCAGCAAGCGTGTGGTGGTTTACCTGCTCAACCCTGCTGAGCTGAAGTGAGTGGATCAGAGTCGTCCTTTGTCTTGTGTTCATGCTTGGACTTTCAAGTTCACGTGTCAACCAGAAAGGAGGTGATCATCACTCTCCAGACAGCTGTCAGCGTTCTGTGCGTGATTCGGAGGTTATGTCACATGGTGTGTTGCCAGTTCAGCCTGGTTGTTCTCTTTGTTGTCTTCCTGAAATACTTGTTTGCCAGACATGATGACATTACAAAAGTGAAGAGGACAAGACGCCTTCCTGTGCTTACATTTGCTTCAGATGGCACAATTTTGAATGTCGGTATCAAAATCTTTCAGAACTCAGTTATCAGGGGAAATTTTTTATTTCCGAGATCATGCAGTAGATTGAGTGATCCAAGGGAAGTAAGTTATGTTGATTTTATAAACCCTTTTTTTTTTTTAGACTGGCAGCCGTCATTGACCTCTAGTGGGAGAATGTATAACATAATAGGTGGGCATCATAAAAGTCAAGAGCTCTGAATGACAAACATTGACAGCTGTCAAAGAATGTAAATTTCATTTGCGTATATGTGTAGTTCTGTTTTACATGATTTTCAATTGACTTACCCCCACTCTCCCCCACCCCAACTTCCCATCTCTAGCCCAGTCCCCACCTCTCCAAAAGGGGGATAGTAGATTTTTTTTCCCTCTCTGTTCTCCATGTTGTCGCCTTCTTCGTTGTTGTTGCTCTTGTTAAATTCATGTCTTCTTTATTCCCTTGTTTTCCACTTTTTTCTTCCTTCATTTTTGTTTGTACATTTTTTTCCACACATTTTGCTTTTTGTCTTCGTTGTCTCCATTTGCTTTGCTAACACATGGTTGTGTGCCTTTTTTTTCCCTCTTTATGTTTGTGGCACATGGTTGTGTGCCTTTTTTTTTCCCTCTTTATGTTTGTGGCACATGGTTTTTGTGCCTTTTTCCCTCTTTATGTTTGTGGCACATGGTTGTGTGCCTTTTTCCCTCTTTATGTTTGTGGCCAGTTTTCATTCATCAGTGTTTGATAACCAAGTGTTTACACTCTGTTTGGTTTGGTTTGGTTTCTTATTGTAGTGTGTGTAATATATATATATATATATATATATATATATATATATTATAAATATATATATATATATTTATTTATTAAAAATATTTTTTAAAATGAAGTGTTTAATTACACATACTATACCGTGGCTCACTAATGCAATAAGGCAGCAATTTGCTATCCCTGCCTCGTATACAATAAAGTCCGTACGGACAACAAAACCCCTGAAAGGGCCTCGTGCCTTGCGCATGCCCAGAACCATCCTCTTTTTCTCGGGAGCCATTTTTTCCCGTTAGCCGCGTGTACACGGGCAGCTAAGATATTTTTTTGCTTTTCTCACGATCGCTCGATCGTTGTTGCTGTTCTTTGGTGTCCTTGCTTATGTTTTCACTTAAGGGAGAACGTACGTGAAGCGATTGGGTGGTAAGGCGAGATTTACGAAGGGTTCGTCATTCGATTCCTCGTCTCACTGGCAGGCTCTTAGCCTAGCCTACTCTGGCCGCGCCAACCCCCCTCTCTCTTCAGCGTCACTTTCTCTCTTCTTGTTCTTCTTCTTCTCCAAGGGTTCACTTCAACGGTTTTTGTTGTTGTGACAGCGAGCTCTTTCTCGCAACCCTTAATTCGTGACGATGATCGGCTCAGCTGTGGTTCTGCTCGATCTCGTCCCCTCGCCCCTAACGGCAAACGACTCAGCCGCGGTTCTGTCGTTACCGTTATTGCATCCTGTGTTCAGTTCAGCTGCGGTTCTACTGCTCACAGTTCGATTCCCAGGGCGGAATCAAAGATGCACGAGCCCCCTATGACGAAGGCTCAGGGTGGGGTATTGAGGCAGACTCCACGTCTACCTCTGACGGCTAACGACTCAGCTGCGGTTTCTGTCGTTTTCCGTCAGTGCATCATGTGTCCAGTTCAGCTGCAGTTCTACTGCACACAGTTCGATTCCCATGGCGGAATCGAAGATGCACGAGCCCCCAATTACGGAAGGCTCAGGGGTGGGATAATGAGGCAGACTGCTTGTCTACCCCCTCCCTTTCGCTCGATGGGCGATCCAAGGAAGCAACTCCTTCTCAAGGGCTTGAATCTCGTTCGGCCCCAGTTGTTTCCCTTCCCCCCACCTCATGTCTCTGCCTTTCGGTAGGACTCTGGGGTTTCGCCCTCTTTCAGGGCGTCCCTCGGGGACTGGCGCATCAGGTCCCCCATTTACTGGTTGGGCCAGCAGCCACAGCACGATGATGGGCTCAGAGGTGGTTCTGTCGATCCTGTCCCCTTGTCCCCCAAAACGGCGATCGACTCAGCTTCAGTCGTTCCCGTTCTGCCAAATCCGTCCCTTTGCCCCTAACGGTGAGCGACTCAGCTGCGGTTCTATCGCACCCGTAAGTGCATCCTGTGTTCAGTTCAGCTGCGGTTCTACTGCGCACAGTTCGATTCCCATGGCAGAATCGAGTGCAGGGGCCCTCTCCGGAGGCGCCGGGTGATGAGGTAGACAAATCGTCACCCTCCCCCTCTCGCTCGGTGGGCGATCCAAGGGAGCAACTCCTGCTCAAGGCTCGAATCTTGTTCGGCCCCGGTTGTTTCCCTTCCCCACCTCATGTGTCTGCCTCTTCTTTGGCAGACCACCGGGGTTTTCGCCTCTTTTCCGAGCACCCCTCAGGGGACCGGCGCATTAGGCCCCCCCATTTTTCTGGGTTGGGCCAGCAGCCCCCCTCTCAGCCCCCCCCCCCCCCCCCCTATCATGGGTCAGGGCCCTTTGCCTTGGGCGCCATGGGCCCAATGGCAATATCCCCCGACCATGGGCTTTCCACAGCCCCCTGCTCCGGGGTTTCCCTGGTGGCCGGGTTTTATGCCCAGCCCTCCACCAGTGCAGGCCTCTCCCTCCTGGGCCCCCCTCGGCCCACCCGGGACTGATCCCTCTCCCGGAATGTCTGGGGAATCAGCCATCCCAGGCCACTCTGGGCTTTCGCCGCGCACCGCTTCGCCAGGCTGTCACCCCCTCGGTCTGTGGATTCCAACCTGGTGGATTCTGAGTCAAGGAAGAGGACCAGTCGCCCGGTTCTTACTCCTTCCAGGACTGGGTGGCCTTTCTGGCTTCCCTTGTTCCGGAGGCGGGCTTCCCTTGTCCGGAGGCGGTGTCATCCTCTCAGGAGGTCAGAGCCCCCTGCCTTCGGCAGCGGAACTCGCCCTGGGATCTCGCCCATTGGCAGCTGGGCCCTCCTCTCTGCTAAAGGAGTCAGTCATGGTGCCGACTGCATGAGGAGGGCCCCAAAATAAGAGCCAGGCCGAGATTAGGCGTGACCTCGCCTTTCAGTCAGGCCCCCCTCCCCCCCGCCCCGGTTCAAAACGCAAGGCGCCAGCGCCTTTCTCATCACCGGTCCCTCTCAACCCAAGGGACGACGGTCATTGGACCCCGGGGGATCCGAGGCAAGCAACCCAGCAGGGTCGGCCTCAGGCTCGGCCGGGGGGTCCGAAAGCTCCCATGTCTCAGACGGCCCACCCCAATGACTTGCCCCCGACCTGGGTACTTCACCCCAGGGCGGTCCTGTGGGCAGTCTGTCCAGGCACCTCAGTGCCTGGGAGCGGCTTCCCGCAAGCCCTTGGGCTCTGCGGGTGATCAGGTCGGGGTTTCGTCTTCCTTGGGGTCCCAGTGAAGCTCCTCTCACTCCTTTCGTTCCTCCTCGGGATCTGGCAGCCTCTCAGGCCTTAGACCAGGAGGTCCTTTCACTGTTAGCCAAGGAGCCACAGAGGAAGTCCTCTTCCATTCCTCTCCGGGCTTTTATGGCCGCATTTTTGTGGTTCCCAAAGCTTCTGGAGGATGGAGACCGGTTCTAGATCTCTCGCCCTTGAACAGGTTTCTTATCGTCCTCCGTTTTCGAATGGAAACCCCATGTCAATCCGCGATGCCATGCATCCCGGCGACTGGGCGGTATCCATCGACTTGAAGATGCGTACTTCCATCCCTTGATCCACCCAAGGGACAGGAAGTACCTCCGCTTCGTGTGGAGAAGCCGCGTTTTTCAGTTCAGGGCTCTTCCCTTTGGACTAGCCCCGGCCCCCTTTGGGTTTTCACGAAGGTGGCTCGGGAACTTTGTTTGCATGTTCGGGAGAAAGGAATTCGTCTGAAGGCCTATCTAGACAATTGGCTTCTTCTTGCCTCATCCAGCACTCTGTGCTCCCAGCAAGCCCTACAGGTTTTAAGCCTCTGTCAGCAGCTGGGATTTGTTCGCAACGAGAAGTCCGATCTCATCCCGTCGCAGCAGCTCTCTTCCGGGTCTGATGGAGTCCTTGGCTCCCTTAGTACCCTTGGACGACTGCACAAACGCCGGTTTCAGCGCCTCTTTCGCAAGCGTTGGTCTCAGGCACTGCAGTCGTGGACCTGCCGATCCCTCTTGGGCATGGTTCCAGTCATCGGTGGTCCAATGGCACTCCCGTCCTGGCTAGCTCAGGGAGTCCCCATCTCTCCCCCTCCTCCGCAGGAGGACCTGTTCCCGGACGCGTCCAGTCCGGGTGGGGTGCCCACGTCAGCTCTCTGACGGCCTCCGGGCAATGGTCCCCGGAGATGGGGTCCTGGCATATCAATCGGCTAGAGATGGAAGCCGTGTTCCAAGCCCTCAAGGAGTCTCTTCCCTTCCTGAAAGGAAAACACATTCTCCTCAACACCGACAACACGACTGTGGCGTGTTATATCAACAAGCAGGGGGGCGCGTTCTCACTCCCTGTCCCTGAGGACGAACAGCTTCTTCTTTTGGTGCGAGACACAATCAATCCGGATCTCGGCCAAGCTTGTTCCTGGGAAGATCAACATTCTCGCGGACTCCCTCAGCAGGTCGCACATGGTTTCTTCCCTCAGAGTGGACTCTCGTCCACTCTATCCTGGAACCTCTCATGGACCGTATGGTTTTAAACCACGGGTAGACCTGTTCGCCACCCGGTTCAACTACCTGAACTACCTAGCCTTTCTTTCATCGGAGAGAAAACTTTCAGCCTCCTCTGTTAAGGTTCACAGGGCGGCTATTTCCACCACTATCCGCCAGTTAGGGGCCCCTCCTTCGGGACGACCCTCTTCTGCGGGATCTGGTCAGAGGAGCAGCCCTACAGGAGGCCCAATGCCCCCGCCGTATCCCGGCGTGGGATCTTTTCTTAGTCCTCTCCTCCCTCAGGCTCCCCCTTACGAGCCCATCCGGGAGTGTTCTCTGAAATTCCTTTCCTTTAAAACAGCCTTTCTCATTTCCCTCGGCCTCAGGGAGGCGCTGCAGTGAAGTCCACGCCCTTAGTGCCTGCCTGGGGATGTTGCCTCCGAACCGGATGGCTCGATATCTCTTCGCCTCCTCCCAGAATTTTTAGCGAAAAACCAGTTGCCAGGTTCTTCTTCCCCGACTATCTCCATTCTTCCTCTCACTTCTAAATTCTCGCCCAGGGACGACGAAGACCGCACTCTCTGTCCGGTGCGCGCTCTGCGGGAGTATAGGAAACGCACGAAATCTTCTCGCTCCAAGCAGCGCCACCTGTTTCTCTCTTACAACGAAGGTTATAAGGAGGACATCAGGCGCTCTTCAATCTCTCGATGGCTGAGAGAAGTCATTAAAGCTGCGTACGCGACCTGAAGGGGATTTGGCTGTTTTCTTACCTAGACCCCATGAGACTAGGGCATGGGCGTCTTCGCTGGCAGTAGCTCATAATGCTAGCATTCAGGGTGTGTTTAGATGCCGCATATTGGCGTTCCCCTGGCACCTTCATCCAATTCTACCTACGCGACGTTTCTCGTCTGCGCGAGGATGGGTCTAGGGGCATCGCATCAGCTGTGGTGGCGCAACACTCCATCTCCGCCACACGCTCCGGCTCTTCTCGCTCCTCCAGGCGGTAACCAGGTGAGCCCTCCTTCCAGGTAGTGCGACTCTGCATTAGTGAGCCACGGTATAGTATGTGTAATTAAAAGGAAATTTTATTCTAAAATTACGTTTAATCTAACATACTTACCGTGGCTCACGCAGAGACCCTCCCCACCTCCCCCCCTTCCTGGTTCCTTCAGGAGTTCTCAGTCAGGGTTTAATATACCTCGAAAAGAGGATGGTTCTGGCATGCGCAAGGCATGGGGGCCCTTTCAGGGTTTTTGTTGTCCGTACGGACTTTATTGTATACGAGGCAGGGATAGCAAATTGCTGCCGCTTATTGCATTAGTGAGCCACGGTAAGTATGTTAGATTAAACGTAATTTTAGAATAAAAATTTCCTTTAAAATCAACAAGCTTGTTTTGAGCCTCTTGCTCTCGTCAGGATCCTGACGAGAGCAAGAGGCTCGAAACAAGCTTGTTGATTTTAAACACTTCATTTAAAAAAATATTTTTTAACAGATGTTGCTCCCTAGACGGTTGAGCTTTTTCAGATTTTTTAAGGACATTTTTATATTGTTCGTGATAATATATATGGTGTGTTTTGTGTGTGTGTGTGTGTGTGTGTGTGTGTGTGTGTGTGTGTGTGTGTTCTATTACCCTTCAGCTAATCATGCATGTTTGTATGTGTGTTGTGCGCGTGCATGTGTGTGCACTCATGCGTGCATGGATGCGTGAATGTGTGTCTTGCACAGAAAATCCGAGTGAGAAGAGGATGGCAATGGCGGGGGACGAAATCCGCCGCTTCATCCTGGAGCGCAAGAAGAAGCAGTCGGTTCCCAACACCCCATCCACGCTGTTTGGCAACATGTCGCGGGGCCCAAAACGCAAGACAGAAAACCTCCAAGCAGGCCCAGGCATCCCGCAATCGGTTGACCACACGAGCACTGTACGACACTGAAGAAGAGGAGGAAGTTGAGACAGAAGAGTCCGAGTCTGAGAGGTGAGACCTTGTAACTGAAGTAGAGTGGTTAGGAGGGTTTGAAAGATTGAGCCAGCTGCCCTTTTTCTCTGAAAGTGTAGCTGCAGACTGGTGGCTGCTCATCTTTCACCAGGTATAGAGCAAACAGCATTCATCTTTGTCATTTTTATTGATGTCCCAGCAGTTATTCGTCTTTGTCATTTTTATTGATGTCCCAGCAGTTATTCGTCTTTGTCATTTTTATTGATGTCCCAGCAGTTATTCATCTTTGTCATTTTTATTGATGTCCAGCAGTTATTCGTCTTTGTCATTTTTATTGATGTCCAGCAGTTATTCATCTTTGTCATTGTTATTGATGTCCCAGCAGTTATTCGTCTTTGTCATTTTTATTGTATGTGCTCTGCACAACTGACAGTGTCTAAATTTTCCACAGCAGCAGTTCCCACTCGGACTTTCAGTATTTTCCACAGTGACAATTCCTACTTGGACTGTCTGTATTTTCCACAGCAGCAGTTCCCACTCGGACTTTCAGTATTTTCCACAGTGACAATTCCTGCTTGGACTGTTCGCATTTTCCACAGCAATATTTCCTACTCTGTGTTTTCCACAATAACATTTCCTTCTCTGTTTCTGTGTATTTTCTACAGCAGTATTCCCACTCCAATTATGTTTTTTCCACAGCAGTATTTCCTACTGTGACTGTCCATATTTCCACAGCAATATTTCCTACCCTGACTGTCCATATTTTCCACAGCAATATTTCCTACCTGACTGTCCATATTTTCTACAGCAATATTTCCTACACAGGATGTCTGTATTTTCCACAGCGATATTTCCTACACAGGATGTCTGTATTTTCCACAGCGATAATTCCTACACAGATGTCTGTATTTTCCACAGCGATAATTGCTACACAGGATACCTGTATTTTCCACAGCAATAGTTCCTACACAGGATGTCTGTATTTTCCACAGCAATTTGTTCCTACACAAGATGTCTGTATTTTCCACAGCGATAATTGCTACACAGGATGTCTGTATTTTCCACAGCGATAATTGCTACACAGGATACCTGTATTTTCCACAGCAGTCGTTCCTCACAGGATGTCTGTATTTTCCACAGCAGTGGTTCCTACACAGGATGTCTGTATTTTTCCTCAGTGATGTTTCCTACTCACACTGACTGTGTTTTCCACAGTGACAGTTCCTACTCACAATGACTGTATTTTCCACAGTGACAGTTCCTACTCACAATGACTGTATTTTCCACAGTGACAGTTCCTACTCACAATGACTGTATTTTCCACAGTGACAGTTCCTACTCACAATGACTGTATTTTCCACAGTGACAGCTCTTACCCAGACTGACTGCATTTTCCACAGTGACAGCTCCTACTCACACTGACTGCATTTTCCAATAGTGACAGCTCCTACTCACACTGACTGTATTTTCCACAGTGACAGCTCCTACTCACACTGACTGTATTTTCCACAGTGACAGTTCCGACTTGGACTGACTGTATTTTCCACAGTGACAGTTCCGACTTGGACTGACTGTATTTTCCACAGTGACAGTTCCTACTCTGTCTGTCCTTTGCACAGTGACAGTTCCTACTCACACTGACTGTATTTTCCACAGTGACAGTTCCTACTCAGACTGACTGTATTTTCCACAGTGACAGTTCCTACTCAGACTGACTGTATTTTCCACTGTGACAGTTCCTACACACACTGACTGTATTTTCCACAGTGACAGCTCCTACTCACACTGACTGTGTTTTCCACAGTCACAGTTCCTACACACACTGACTGTATTTTCCATAGTGACAGCTTCTACTCACACTGACTGTATTTTCCACAGTGACAGCTCCTACTCACACTGACTGTGTTTTCCACAGTGACAGCCACTACTCAGACTGACTGTATTTTCCACAGTGACAGCTCTTGCTCAGACTGACTGTATTTTGCACAGTGACAGCTCCTACTCTGACTGGACCATGGAAGGCAGCAGCAACCTCCAGCCTCCCAAACGTCGTTCAAACGAAAACCCAAACGCCGCCAGATCTCCTCCTGGGAAGATGAAGACGAAGACGAAGGGGCAGAACTGGCCATACAGTACGCAGACGAGATGATGATGACGATGATAATGACGACGAGGACTTCAAGGTGTACGTGAAACCTTCCAAGAAAGGGGCAGAGAAGAAAGAAGAGGTGAAGGAAGAAGGGAAGAAGAAGACGCCTCAGGACAGAAGAAAAGAAGCCGAACAAGGTGAGTGTTTTCGTGTGCATGCCTGTGGCTCCCTCTGTCTGTGTCTGATTGTTGCAGTGTGTTTGTGGCTCTGATGGGTTTCTGTGTGATCATCTTTGTACTGATCTTGTCCAGTCATCGCTGTTGATTCTAGGGTGCAAGATCATAGGAATTCCACCAGACTTGTTCACTAGAGGCATGACAGGAAGTTGAGTGCAGTCCGCATGATGAGAAAAAAAAATGGCGCTTTCAGGGGTGGCCGTAATGGGACAACCATAGGGACACTCAGCGAGTACGATTACATGATTGTATCATCTGTTAAAATGATGAGCACTCGCGCGTGTGTCTGTGCTTGTCCAAACCTTTTGATGTGTAGAATTTTATAAGTGGTCTGATAGTTGACTTCGGCCGTTTGCTGTCTGCGATCTTGTGGTTTGCAGAAACAGTTTTACGTTGCAGTATCTCTGGCATAAAGCATGAATTTTGAACAAGGTGAAGTGAACTTTGTTCGTTTTTGCTTTCACAAGTGCATCAGCAGCAGGGACAGTGATGGAGCAGATCGAGACACATCAAAGAAAATGATGCGGCAGCTGTCATAAGTAGATCTGTCGTCCCAAATCCAGTTTCCAGCACAAAAAGGTTTACTTATGAAGGGGGATAAGTCACTGTTTTAACATCTTTTCAGTGCATTTTAGAGGACCAAACCCTGGCCAAGTTTAACCTCCCTTTTATAATGAGGCCATAGGGCCCTTGTTTTTGGAACCCTTGAATAAACACAGAGTCTGCTTTGCATCTTTTTGTTGTTTTGTGTGTCTCACTCTGTTGGCTTTAACCATCACAAGGTCTCTTTGTTCTCTTTGTGTTTCAGATGGTATAGTCTTTGGGCATCCTCTCCGATCCAATGTTGTAGTTCTCTTAAGGCTACCTAATCCTCCCCTAGATTAGCAAATGTGTAATGGCTCATGACTGGTCACGTCATTATAGTAATGTGGTTTGGTAACGGTTTTGTTTTTGTTTTTTGGGAGTAATTCGTTTAAAAAACTTAGAACATTTAGATATCAGACTTCCTATGGGTTTATGAACATGATTTCAAAGAGTAAGTATACGTTCAAAGATTATTTTACTATTATACATTTCATTCGACGGTATGAGTGTGCATTTCTTGTTAATTTGATTGAACACATTTGTACTGGATATAATGTAGAACAAAAGGTGTAAGAATGTGTGGATGTCTTTCTGTCTCTGTAATGTTACATGTAACAACAGTAGGTGAAAGATAGCGTTCATCAGTACATGAGAAAGTAGATCTTGTTTTTTTTGTCATGCAGAATTTTGGACCTATAAGCTCGGGGAGTTAGCCCTGTGCTATCAGCTAATGGCCTCCCTTTAAAATCCTACAG
>JAFLJL010007844.1:0-30000 GCA_018398815.1 Conus ventricosus | reverse complement strand
GCACGCGGTTCAGCCTGTCTTGTCTGACAGCTTCAGTCCATCAATCGATCCTTGGCCTCAGTCTGGAAAAGTCCAGTCGCCTTCCTGTAATGTCTGTCCATTTTGGAATAAAGAAGGCAACGGCATGGTGTAGCAAGGAATGAATTGGCAAGTGTGTCACTGACCTGTCTCTAAATCTATGAACAGAGAACCATGTTCAAACCACCCCGCAATCTGGATCTATTTACTGATACCAAACGTGTTACTAGACAGTAATAAATCTGGATTGCGGTGATATTTTCATTAGCAGCCATCCCAGAGGTCGGTAATCCTGTTTTGCATAACATGACTTCCACAATTTCCTCAACTTTGTTCAGCCATCAAATTGACCCACACCATTCCAGAGTCAGTTAACTTCCTGGACATCACTATCTCCCTCAAAGATGAACTGCTTAAAACCTATATAAATCCACTGATGCGCACTCATATCTCGACTACAAATCTTCCCACCACCAATCCACTAAAAACAGCATTCCATATTCTGAATTCGTTCGCCTATGCAGACTCTGCTCCAGTGAAGAAGATTTCACTGTACAAGCGGCCAAAATGTCTGCGTTTTTCACTAACCATGGCTACCCCAGTGCCATCATCAATGATGCTCTCAGCTGCACCGCAGCGAAATGCAGAACATCCGCTCTGGAAACTAAGCGTCCCAAAGAGACAGGCAGACCCACCGCCTGCCTTCTCTTCCATCCTCACACTCTGTCCATCTGCAGGATCCTGAAGTCTAACTGGCACATAGTAGAAAATCATAAACCTGCCTTTGAGACCAAACCGATGATCACTTTCAAACGTGCCAAAAACCTCAAAGATCTACTGCTGTGCTCTAAGCTGAACAAAATCTCCACACCTAAGGTACTTTCCCCTCCTCAAATCCCGACTGCAAAATCTGGCCTCTCACCAAATCAGACACCACCCTACAAGGCCCAAAGACTCATTCACTATTAAACGCACTTGCTCCTGTCAGAGCCACAATATTGTGTACGCCATCAACTGCCAGATGTGTGGTAAGATCTATGCAGGTGAGACATCTCACACACTTGAAACGCGCATCTCTGAATACCTAGCTGACATCCGCC
Source organism: Conus ventricosus (assembly GCA_018398815.1). NCBI lineage: Eukaryota > Metazoa > Mollusca > Gastropoda > Neogastropoda > Conidae > Conus > Conus ventricosus. The sequence goes on along the minus strand of JAFLJL010007844.1, from coordinate 28,882 downwards.
ACTATTGGCCCAAACCAGTTGCTCTACACGTCAACCACACCGACCACAGCATCAACCATGTTAAAGTCCTTGCACTTTCACAATCACAGAATGACAACTTGGAGCGCCTTATGCAGGAACCTCATCTTATTGCAAAACTTGGCACCCTCCATCCTCATAGCATCAACATCCAAAAGTAGTATGTACCATTCCACCTCTGCAACACCAGCTAGCAATATCCTCCACCAACGCACACGCATTCTACCATGCCTCCCAAAGCTTACCTCAGACATAAATTACAGCCATCATCCTTTTCCCTTTCCCAACACTCTCTGAATCTTTCCACTTTGTCACACACACACACACACACACACACACACACACACACACACACCACACACACACACACACACACACACAAAATAGAAATGATAGCTCTTTTATAGTTGATCGTTTCCATCCTTTCCGGCCGCTGCTTTTTCTGCTAGTGTTGCAGCACTTATAATTGCTACTATCATTATCATCATCATCCAACAGTTCTGTCTGCTGTTATTCATCGAACATTTCAATTCCTTTCCACCTGATATTATCACTACCAATATTTTGTACCATTATTACTTTCATTACTATCATTATCATTATATTATTACCATCATTGTCATCATCATCACCATCAATACATCATTACAACTATACTTATGTCATTGCTGTTATTACTACCATTACTATCATTTTTACAATTATACTTATAATCATTATGTCCTATTATCATTAATCCCACATTGCCAGCATTAATTGTAGAATTAAAATTGTAGTAATACTTAGATACAATAAGTTATTTATTAAAGAGAGACAGATAGACAGAGAGAGAGAGAGACAAAATTGTGATATTGTGTATAGGTGTGAGTATGTTACCTCTCCACTCCCCAGTTAGTATGTAAATCCCTCCCTTTCTTCCCTCCACCCTCACAGTATCAACACTAAAAAGTAGCATGTACCTATCCACCACCGAAATTTCATCCAATTTCATCGCAATGGCCAGTCTCTTAGTATTCCGTTGGTTGGAAACATTTTGTATCGCCTGTTTTAGTCTTTGCTGTCCAGATCGCTATAGTGAAGCATAGGACATTTTGTCCTATCTACAGTAAGAAGTCAATTGTATTTTATATGGACATTTCATTGCTTTGATAATGCATCTTAGGACTTTCAAAGAAAAGACAAAGTTACAATTTGGAAGTCATTTGTCAAAGTTTTGATAGTAATAATCGCATTGTTGTTTAAATGCAGTTTTGTCTTCTTTATTTTTTTTGCACATCTTGGTGATAATTTGTAAACTGTCCAACATTTTCATAATACCTTTCGAGAATGAGTTATTTTGCTGTATATAAATTGGAAAACTTTTCTCGTGACCTGTGACAAGAGTTCGATTCCCTCCTCATTTGTTTTCTACTGGAGAAGCTGGCGCATTTTTTTAGAGAGGGGTATTGTCACAGGCATAATTCGCGACGAGTTATGTGCATCTGCTGTGTGCATAGCCAGATAGAATCTTTTATCTTTCTTCCCCTCCTTGTTTCCAGTGTGAACATTACTCACCGCCAAACCTTGACCAATTCAACTGATAGCCTAGCACAGACCGAGTATGGATATGGAAGCAGGCACATCTGCTCCGTATGTTCGATGTCCCAGCTTGTTGGTCGGGTAGGGCTCGTTAATCCCCCAGAGGGTAGAACTTTTTTCTAACATTTCGATTCATTGTACGATAATTGTAGTTAACTGATAGCGCTTTCTTTAAACATTTTAGATCAAAGTGTTCAGACTTCGTAATATTTGCATTTGTTTTCGAAAGTGTTCAGTCAGTTTGCTCGTTTGTGTGTTTTTGCTGAGTTGTGCGGGTTTGGTCATTTCAATTCTGCTGTTTCTAATCTATCAGTATTTTTTTTATGTTGAACAGTTGGTAGATTGGGCATTTATGGTGTTCACTTTGTATGGATTTTTCGTCTGGGGTGCTGGCCTGGCTGGCTGTGTGAGCTCTGGTGGGAGTGTCTGAGCAGTGGCAGCCCACTTGGTGGCCAGGACTTGCTTTGCTCCCCCAGTGCCTTCATCTTGGATAGTCAGTTGGCCTGCCTACCTCCTGAGCGGCCGTGTCTTCCTTCCGGACGGCTAACCGGTGCTCTACTTGCGACTTTGTCCCCCTGTGCCCAGTCGCAGGTGTGGAACCAGTTTTCTTCTTCTGGGCCCTGTCTCAGTGGTGGTATTGTGTGGACTGCATTTGACACATCCAAAAATTGAGTTCAGAGTGGTTTCTTTTTTTATGTGTGTGTAGGTGGCAAGTCAACCCCAGCTTGGACCGCAACACACCTGACCTGGACGTGATATCCGGAATCATATCCAGAAAGACTCGTGGTATTGTGTCATGTCATGAGTGATGTTATGAATCCTTCTCCCTCTTGTTACTTATATGGTGTCATGAGTAAATCTATTAATTATTTTCTAGCCTAACAGGGAGTGTGAGTGCACACATGTGTTGATGAATTAGTTTACACTTACATGTTGATATTATCCATGTGCTAACAGCCTGATGTGGCCCTTTGCGGTCGGCTGGGCTACAAGCAACATTATCTTATCTTATCCATGTGCTAAACGGAAAAAATCATTTCCATTTCATTGTTATTAAATGTGCACTCCTCGCTAGATTCCTGTTTGGGCTATTATGTTGTAGGGTGGTGTGAGTGAGTGAAAGAAACATTGATTTGGTAAAATACACAAACAACTTACACGCCTTCTAACATCCGGGAGACACATATAACAGATCTTTTTGCAAGCACCCCTCACTCCACTCTGTGACATTATCCTTTACAATGTTTTTGACATTCCAGCTTTCCACTTTTCCAGCCTTCTATGGCCATGCATCACTACCATTACTATTATGGTTACAATCATGATTATTATTAAAACTATTAATATACATGTCATAATTATTAATATACCTATTATATTCCACCCATCCCATGATTCATACATTCTTTCTCCTCTTTGCTCTTCCTGCCCCCCCCCCCTTTCCTCCTTTTCTTTCCTTCCTTAAAATTAGTATTAGTACTATTTTTAAATCAATACTATTGTCAATATTTTTGTTTTTTTTTATTTCTTTTTCTTTTCTTTTTCTTCTATTTTTTTTTAAAAATATATTTCTGTATCATGCTTTTATTATCAATTCTATTATTATCATTACCGTTGATATAGTTGTTAGCATTATTATCAATATTGATATTACCATCACTACCAAAAACCCATCACCATCGCCATCACCACTACAAACGTTGCCACGGCAACCATGCTGTGTAAAAATCCTCTAACCCGATCTCCTTTCTTCCATACTACAACTGCTATTGCCATATTAACCCCAAAAGGGTAGTAATCCTGTCTTTATTTATTTTCTTAATTTTTTTGATCATCATCATTACTATTACCATTATTTCTATCAGTAGTATAATTATCATCATTACTGCCTCGACTCACACATTGTCTCCTTCTTGACTGCCTCGTTTTCATCACTTTATTTCCTTTTTTTTAATATTTTGATCATCTTCATTACTATTACCAGTATTCCTATCTGTAATATAATTATCATCATTACTGCCTCGACTCACACATTGTCTCCTTGACAGCCTCGTTTTCATTCAACGCCCATTTGCACGGAAAGGGATGAAGATAAGCGATTGCTCGTTCATTTTCATTGTCCTGAATGTTTTGTATCTTGCCTGAAGAAGACCTAAGAGTCGAAATGCGTCGTGTTTTGTCTTGCGATTCGTTTGTCTACGTAGATAGATAGATAGATAGATAGATAGATAGATAGATAGATAGATAAGATAGATAGATAGATAGATAGATGTGTATGTGCGCGCGCGTGCGTATGTTTGGAAAGGAAAACAGCCAGCCAGCCAGCCAGACATGCAGATAGACAGATAGATATACAGACTGACTGATATGGATGTACAAGTTAAGAATGTATGTGAACTGTTACATACACATCCAAAATAAGTCAGTGACAATGCAGTATTGCCAATGGAGGACGGAAAGGGGGGCTGGAGGGGGAGGGGTATATGAGGAGGGGAGGGGTGTGACCCTATGACAAGCTGATAACGACTGTTCCGTGCAGCCTGTTTGCATATCCTGGAGTGTGAGAGTACGAGCGGCTGTATAATGGAGTCAATAAGAACAGCGAAGGGTTGGACTGCCACTGACAGAGACAGGACTGGCAAGGTAGGAAGGACGGGCTGGGACAGGGAGGGAAAATGGTAGGAGGAGTCCCTTATCTTAAAGAATACGGTGGGGGGGGGGGGGGCATGCGAGGAAGCAAATAAGATCCCTGGCACACACTCTTCCTGAAATCAGCACGGAACGAAATGGTTTTCCACCACCATAAACTCGCCAACCCCACTCGCTAATCATGACCCGATCTGTCTTTCCTGAGGACGATAGTCCGACGTCCATTTGTCAGGCAGATTTATCAGTCTGATCCGGTGATGGCAATTCCTGCTTTACACAGTCTGGGGAAGGTCTTTGCTCTCTGTGTTTGATGTCGGCGTCAGGACGCAGGGGAAATTGCTAGAACGGGTCCAGCGTGGTACAATTGTCTATGGGTCTGCAAGGCAGTAACTGAGCTAATTGGTTGCAATTTTCACAAAGAGAGAGAGAGAGAGAGAGAGAGAGAGAGAGAGAGAGAGAGAGAGAGAGAGAAAGAGAGAGAGAGAGCTTATCCCTTCAGCACAGGAGAGAGAGAGAAAGAGAGAGAGAGAGAGAGAGAGAGAGAGAGAGAGAGAGAGAGAGAGAGAGAGAGAGAGAGAATGAACGAAATTTTATTTTTCCAGGGTATTAGGATAAGCAAATGATAAATGCTTTTTTCCATCCATCTTGGGGCAAACACTAAAAAGAAAAAAAGAAAAAACGAACAAGGAAACAGCAAGTCACTAAAATTATAAAAAAGGGGAAAAGGCGAATACACAAATCCATAATGAGACTATGAAAAGAACAAAGTGATACTACAAATGCAGATAAAAGAAGCCTGCATGCATAATCAGTTCAGAAGCCATCCTGAGTCAAATCATTTCATATATGCACATGTTACAAACCATTTTTTAAACACAAGTTTGGCCAGGGCATCACTCCCTTTTACTATTAGGGGTTTACAATCATGATTATTATTAAAAACTATTAATATACATGTCAAAAATTTATTAATTTCCTTTTATATTCCCCCCACCCCATGTTTCTCCCATTTTTTTCTCCTCTTTGTTTTCCCGGCCCCCCCCCCCTTTCTCCTTTTCTTTCCTTCCCAAAAAATTTTAGTATTAGTACTTTATTATAAATTACTTTTTTGTCAATATTTTTGTTTTTTTTTTTTTCTTTTTTTTTTTTCTTTATTTTTTTTAAATTTATTTTTTGTTGTATTTTCTTTTATTATCAATTCTTTTATTATAAATTACGTTGATATTGTTGTTAGCTTTTTTTTTAAATTTATTGAAAATTACCCCCTTTCCAATAACACACCATCGCCATAAACCTAGGGCCTTTGGGCCCGGAAAACCATGTTGTGTAAAAATCCTTTACCGTTTCCCCCTTTTTTCCCATACTACAACTGTATTGCCATTTTAAAACCCCAAAAGGGGTTTAGAAATTCCGGTCTTTATTTATTTTTTTTAATATTTTGTTCTTTCTTTCATTACTATTCCCATTATTTTTTTTCTGTTATTAAAATTTTTCATCATTACTGCCTGGGACTCAACATTGTCTCCTTCTTGACTGCCTAGTTTTCATTCACATTTTTTTTTTTTTTTTTTAATATTTTAATTTTCCCTTACTGAAATTTAAAACATATTTTTCCTGAATAAATTTCTTTTTTTGGCACCTCGTTTCTTCCCCCCATTTTATTTGGAACGGGGATGGTTTTTGCAAGCCCTTTTTTTTGGGCAGGAATGGGTTTTTGTGAAAAGCTTTTGGTAAATCTTTCTTTTTTGCCCGGGTTTGTTTTGGTAAAAATTGCTGTAGTAGTTAAAAAAAGGTGAAAATTGGTGTGTTTTGTCGGGGGTTTAGTTTGGGGGAAAAAGAAAGGGGAAAAATTAGATAAAAATAGTTTAAAAAGGATTGATAGGATGGAAAGTTAAAAATTGTTTTAAAATGATTTTAAAAAATGTCGGGCAAGGCGTTTTGTTTGGAAAGGAAAAAAGGGGCCAGGGGGGGGAAGAAGGGGGGGAAAGGGGGCATTAGACGGGGAAAAGATTTGGGGACCGGGTTTGATTTTGGAAATGTAAAGTTGGGCCTGTATTGGGGGTTTAATAAAAAAACCAAATTAATTAATGACAAGCGGGTTTTCCCAAGGGGGGAAGGGGGGGGGCGGAGGGGGAGGGGGGTTTTTTTTAATAAAAAGGGGGGGGGGGGGGGGCCCCATGCAAGGGATTAAAAATTTCCGGGGCCCCTTTTGAATTTAGGGGGAAGTTTTTAAATTCGAACCCCTCGCTAAAAATAAAGTCTTTTTGAAAAGCGAAGGGGGATTGCCACTGACCAAGGTGTGGCCCGGGAAAAGGGGGGGAAGGCGGGGTTTTTGGGACTGGGAGGAAAATTGTGGGAAGGGTCCCTTACTTTGAAAAAGGGGTTGGGGGGGGGGGGGCTTTTGGGAATTTAACAAAAAAGAAAAGGGAACATTTGGAAATAAAAAGCAGGGAAATAAAAGGTTTTCCAAAACCCCCAAAAATGGAAAACCCCAAAACCCCTAATTCAGGGGACCCGAGCTTTCCGGGGAAACATGAAAAAGGGAAGTGGGAGTTTGAGGGAGGGGAGGGCCCCTGCCCCACCCCCCCCTTGGGGGAAAGGGCGGTCAAGGGGTGGGAGTCGGGCCCCCAAAAGGGGAAACCCCCTAAAAGGGGCTGAGTGGTCAATTTGTTTTGGGGGGCCCCCCCGGGCGGGGTAACAAGAATTTTTGAAATTTTCACAAAAAGGGGATAGGGGAAGAGAAGAGGGAGGGGGGAAGGGGGAAAAGAGAGAAAAGAGAGGAGAGAGCTTACCCCTTAAAGCAAAGAGGGAGGGAGGAGAGGAGAAAAGAGGGGGAGAGAAAAGGAAGATGGAGGAGGAAGGGGAACGGGGAGGGGAGGAAAAGAGGAGGAAGGAGAGAAAAGGAGAGAAAAAATGAAACAAAATTTTTTTATTTTTCCAGGGTATTAGGAAAAGCAAATGAAAAATGTTTTTTTCCCAAATCCATCTTGGGGAAAACACTAAAAAAAAAAAAAAAAACGAACAAGGAAAACATGCAAGTAACTATATTATAAACGGGGGGAAAAGGCGAATACACAAATCCATAATGAGCCCATGAAAAAAAACAAAGTGATACTAAAAATGAGTAAAAAAAGCCTAGCATAATCAGTTCAAAAGAAATCCGGGTTTAAAACTCATTTCAAATATTGAACATTTTTTGAAACCTTTTTAACCCAAAAAGAAGATCCCTTTTAAAAGCAAAAAACCACCTCAGTTTCGCTTCAATGTTTTCTTCTAAAGGTTCTTGAATATTATATTAAAAAAAGAACCAGATAAAAAACTTCACGTTTAAAAAAAATGGGAAAGAAACCCAAAAAAACGCACAAACTTTCGTATTGCAATCCATCCTTGGGTTTGTATTGAAAATTTAAAATTGTAATCTCGCGAATTCCTTTTAAAAATTTTTTAAAATCAGAAAGGACATCTTAAAAAAAAAAAAAGGGGGGGGGGGCCGAAACTGCATTCAATTGTTTATTATTATGAAAAAAAAAATCAAAAAGAAAAATTTTTTCAGGCCAAATTCGGAGAGGTGGAAAATTGAATTATGTAACTAGTGGATGCGTTCAGAAGGGGATGGAGATACTCGCCCCCCAAATAAAAAAAGCACGTCATACATTAAAAAAGCCCCCAAAACCTAAAGGAGCTAAAAAAATATGCCCTTTTGGTGTTTAAGTAATAAATTTTTTTTGTTTAAAGATGAAATAACGTCAAAAAATGAATAAAAACAGAAAAAGTATTAAAAAATTTTTTAAACAAATTTTAAAAAAAAAATTTCCTGTGTCAAACAATTCTTTTTTTAAAAAATGTTGGTTGTTTTCACCCTGTGGATGAAAATTTTTTCGTTTATTGCCGGTTCCTGCTCCCTCTCAGTAGCATAGTAACGAAAAATCAACTTTAGAATATCCCAACCAAAAGCCAAAATACACACATATGTAAAATTTGCCTCTTTCCAACCCCACCACCATAAATTCTCCCCCTCACTCTCTCTTCCTCTCTCTCTCTCTCTCTCTCCTCTCTCTTCTTCTCTCCCCTCTCTCCCCTTTTGCCCCCCCCCTCCCCCCCCCTCCCACCCCCGCCCCACCGCGACCCCCCCCCCCCCCCAAAAAAAAGAAGAAAAAGAAGAAAAATTAGCAGAAAGACATAAAAAACCAATCCCAACAAAGGGAGACAAGTCTCTAAACAACCCAGGGACTTCCGCAAACGCCATTAGATTTCAGATGAGGGAAGCGGGGATTTTCTTTTCCCGTGTGGATGAGGGCTTTGGGGGAAAAAGGTTCCATTTGCAGACGATTTTGAATGGGAAAGGGTTTGTCCCCAAAACGAAAAAAAAATTCTCAAAAAGAAGAAAGCGACGACCCAGAGATATTTCGGGCACAAAAGGGGACCAGCAGCTTTTTCCTTTGGTTTTTCTTTTCGTAAATTTAAGTTGGGAAAACCCCCCTTTTACGTCTCTTTTTTCGTAAATTGTACGCTCGAGATGGGAAACTTTACGGGGGAACAAAGCACACATTCCCCTCCCCTTTGGGGGGGAAAAAATTTAAAAAAGTCTCACGACTGGTTCGAGGCCGATTGTTAGAGATGACCCAGTTATTGGGGCCCAAACGCAAACCCCAAAAAAATTTAGTACAAGCAGTCAACCAACGAGAAAAAACCTGCAGATCCTCGGGTGCCAGGGCCCCCGGGCAAGCTAATTTCCAAAGGCGTGGAAAAAGAGTACTGGACAGAAACTCAGAGAGTGGGATACAGAAAACTGTTTCAAGGGCAACATCGGGGATGTATGCGGCATCAAGAAGGAAAAGGGAAACCCAAAGAGTACGGCAGAGTCGGAGGAGATACAGACGTGCTGGCAAGAGGCAAAAATCAGAGGGATGTATGCTGCATCAAAAAGGCACCGGGGGGCCAAAGGACTGGACAGAGCCCCACGAGGAGATACAGACAGTGTGAAAGAGGCCAAAAATAAAAGAAAAGTTTGGGTGATCAAGAAAGGACTGGGACCAACGAGTACAGGACGAGTCAGCCCCAGGAGAATTGACAGCTGCTGAAGGGGGGCAACTTTAGACGGATGTTTGGGCGGCTTTAAGAGGAACCCGGGGCCCAAAGAGTACAGGACGGCTCAGCGAGGGATCGGGCAACTGCTGCAAAAGGAACATCAGCGGATGGATGACGGATCAAGAAGGACTGGGGGCCAACGAACAGGACGAGTCAGCGAGGGATACAGACAAAATGTGCAAGAGGCAAAATTGAAGGATGTATGACGGATCAAGAAAGGGACTGGGGGCCAACGCCCGAGCAAGACGGCTCCCTAAACCCTTTACCGGGGGAAAAAATAAATGACCCAAAACCAGCAGATGTTTGGGATGGGTTTTGAGCAATTTGTCCGGGCCTCTACTCCCGAGGGCAAAAACCAAATGACCTCCCCAGCCCTTTTGCCATCAAGTGCCTGCCCGTCTTTGGGAAAAATTTTGGGCCCTAGGCCCCACCGTGGATGAAATCAGCAAGGCCTTTACAGCCCGGCATTTAGGCAAGACAACCCGGTAAAGTCGGCATTCCCCAGACCTCATCCCAAAAACTGTAAGACAACCCCTTTTTCACCCTTTTCACGCAGTCCCCTGTCAGTGTGGAATAAGGGGCGGAACCCCATGCATGGGGGGTGCCAAGATTGTCACCCCGTACAAAAAAAGGGGGGAGGAAACGACTGCATAACACAGGGCATATCTTTTCTTAGCTTTGTCGGCAAAAATCTACGTTTGGATCCTCCTTTAACCGCTTTTCCCCGAAAACTGGCCCAAACGTGTTACCAAAACTCCAAAAGTTTTGGCTTTCGAACATTTAGGTCCAAAGGTTAACTTTGGGGGTTCTCCTTTTCACCAAAATCTGGGAGGGAAATGCAGAGAAACAGCAGTGCCCCTGTTTGTCGCATTTTTCGACCTCCCAAAGCCCTTTTACGTGGGGCAGCAGAGGTTGGTTTTTTTAGGGTTTTCCGAAAAGATAGGTTTGCCCCCCCCCCCCCCCCCCCCCCCCCCCCCCCAAAAAAAAAAAAAAAAAACCCAACCAACCAACAAACAAAAACTGCACAGCTTAATTGGAAATCCTTAAACCCCCCAGCATGAAAGGGAAATGTGAGTTTAAATGGCAAACCCCTCCAAGCTTTGACATACGCTTTCGTGTCAAAAAAAGGGTTGTCCCTTTCCCCCCCTCTTTTGGATGTTTTGCTCTTTCCCGAGGCATGCATTCAGCCAAGGCAAGGGGGTTTACCCGCGGCCAGATCAGATGGCAGGGTTTTTTAATTTTTTTTCGGGGCCCCCCCTAAGAGCAAGGAAAAGGTCCCCCGAAGCCCTAATCAGAGTAGGGTGTTTTTCCGATGATGCCGCTGTTGCGACCCACAAACCCCGCGGGAATTGCGTTCTGAAAGGGGGGCCCCCCTTCCAGGCCTGCAAAAAACTTTTTTCTGGGCTTTCAAATTTCAGAAGACAAATTCCCGGGTCAAGACACGATCATCACCCCCCATCCCCCATTTATGCTAGGGGCTTGGGTCCAAACCATTTAGGCATTTCCCTTCCCCCGATAACCTCCCCTTGCACTGAGGGGCGACCAAAGGATCAGAAAAAGCAAACCACAGTCTTGCTCGCCTCACACAAAAAATGACTACAAAGGGCAAAAATGACTGCATGGAAAAGCTTGCGTTTTCGGGACCTTGCTTTTTTGGCCCGTAAAAAAAATGGAAACCCCCCCATTTCTCGCCCGGAGGGAAGGCTCAAATTTCCTTTTCCCCCTTCCCGAAGCCTTCCCGGGGTTTTTCTCAGCATCTCCGGGCAAGACAGGGGTGACCAAAAACCAAAATATAACCCCCTGTTTTAAAACGTCGGCTGCGGTTTTGGTGAGCCAAAGTTCGTTGAAAGGAGGATTTGGGCGCTTCCCCAAAAAAAATCCCCTATGGGGGGGCTTGCCCCAGGGCGGAAAAAAAGCATTGGGGCCCCCCACGTGAGATACACAGGAAATTTGCAAAAAAGACATGAAAGGGGCTTGAGTTTAAACCGAGTCCTGGGGGCCCGCAGCGACCCCGACGGGTAGAGAAGCCCCTTTAAGAAACAAAAAGGGGAATTGGCCGAAGACAAACTGACAGCTGCCCCCCCGAGTTAAAATGAGGGCCCCCCCGAAAGGGGGAGGGCTAAAAAACCAGTGTGAACTACAGAAAAGTGACCCCTTTTTGACGGGGGCACTTTCCACTTCGTATCAGTCTCTTAAAAGCCTCTGGCGCCTGCTCGGGGGACCCCAAAAGCCCCGAGTTAAACAACCTTGGGGCGGTTTTACCCTTTTTCCATAGTCAAACTATGACCGACGGGGCCCCACTTCCCTACTGCTTTACGTATTTTCTTTCCCCTATTTGGGGTTTTTTGAAAGGGTTTTACAGACAAATGCTAAAAGCTTTTCCAAAACATATTCACAGTTTCGTTTCATCACTTTTTGCTATTTTCCCTTTGGGGGAAAACAGAAATTTTATGTGGGGAAAAATTTTCCTCCCCCCCCTTTCTTTCTAAAATTTTTGAGGATTTCTTCCCCATGTCACCGCTTTTTTTGCATGTTTTTTTTTTTGGTTGTTTAAAAGGGGTTTTTTTAAAATTAAATTAAATTCAGTTGTTTTTCGTTTTGATTTTCCTTGAAACCCCTTGAAAATCCAGGGTATGGTAGTTTTGAAAATTTGATCTTTTTTAAACAGTTTAAGTGCTTAAAATCTAAAAATTTTCCTCGTTTACACACGCGCGCGCAACGCCCACAACACACACACAAACAAAACCAAAACACAACCCCACACAAAACACACACCTCACGGGAAACCCCGCACGCCGCAGAAAGCACGCAAGCACGCGGGACGCGCACGCACGCCCCGGGCACACCACCACGCACCACCCCCACACCAAAGAACACACCCCACACACACACACACACACACAACACACAACAAACACACCACACACACACACGCACGCACGCACAACAAAGCCCAAAAAAAAACACGCGCAAAGGGAAGCCGCACGACGCACGTCCCCACGCCACAAAACACACACATTCACACACACACCACACCAAAAACAAACCCACACACCCCACCACACCAAACACGACGCACCCCGCACGCGCACACGAAAGCACCCCCAAAAAACACACCACACACACACACACACACAAACCACCCACACGCACGCACGCAAAAAACCCCGCCCCAAAATTGTATTGAAAAAGGTGAAAAGGTGTTTAAAGGGCCCTTTCCCCTTACGCTTCGAAAATATTGTAAAAAACTTTTTTTAAAAAAAGGAAAACTCTACTGTCATTGAGCCTTAGGCACAGATTCGCTTCCAGGATTTCCATTTGACATTTATACTTATATTAACATGCAGATGGGAGGGGAAAAGGGGAATCGTTTTCGTTTTATAATCAGCACATAATTGTTTTTGTCCTTGAGGGCTACACAGCTACACCTGTAAAAAAAAAAAGCATTTTTGTTCCTTTCGTTTCAAAGGAACCTTTGTTGAGAGCTTACTATCATTGTTCATATGAATCCATAAAGAGGTTTGATACGGTGGTCTATGACCTCCTCCACACACCTGTTCTTCCCCTGTCTGTTTAACAACTATATATTTCTGTGTGCTTGCACGCTACAGATAGTGGGCACTTCTGACACCCTAGTAAACCATTTCTTACATCTGTTTCTCTTCAGAGGGCACGTAAGACCTCATGGCGAAAGCTTGGCTGTGTCTGGAGTTGTACTGTCTTCACCTGTCAGCGCAACAGAGCAGCACGTGAGGCTGCAGGATGCACGCGGCAGTTGCTTGACGATGGCCAGTGGTCCCTGCAGCACGTGAGGCTGCGGGATGCACGCGGCAGTTGCTTGACGATGGCCAGTGGTCCCTGCAGCACGTGAGGCTGCGGGATGCACGCGGCAGTTGCTTGACGATGGCCAGTGGTCCCTGCAGCACGTGAGGCTGCGGGATGCACGCGGCAGTTGCTTGACGATGGCCAGTGGTCCCTGCAGTTATGAAATATGGGCTGGTAGACGCATGGAAACGTTTCCCATTGAGGTTCTGTCGTGTCGCATCCAGGGGACTGTTACACAATAGCATCTGCCAGGGAGCAATTATGCACCTTGACATCTTAATGGAATGCCCTGTGCGTGCCTGCACCCTATGTGAACGCAGCGCAAGCTTCCAAAGCTGGTGCAGATTGCTCCCTGCTGGTTTGTTCGCCACTTGAGGTTAGTGCTTCTCTGGGTCCCACCCGAACCTTATGGTGTATTTTTTTTCTCTTCGGTCAAGCTATCTAACACAACATTTTTATGAGTCACAATTTTTAAACATCGTTGAGAGTATAGTAAAGACTACAACCCCACCTCTTTTCTCTTCTCCATAAAACACTTACGGGCAGTAGACATAGTAGACAGTAGACATAGGGGACCATCGCACTAAAAGTCCACAATATTAAACTTTCATCTGCATCAAATACCATCCATTTAAGATGAAAAAACAAATAGAAGAAGAAGAAGAAGCAGAAGAATAATGCAGCCACTGACAAATATCATGACATTCCATTTTAATCTTGGATAAGAAGAGAGAGAGAGAGAGAGAGAGAGAGAGAGAGAGAGAGAGAGAGAGAGAGAGAGAGAGAGAGACAGACAGACAGACAGACAGACAGACAGACAGACAGACAGGGAGTAAGAAAGAAAGCATGATGGAAGTGAATCCTAGTCATGTCAATAAACTATGCAAGTTACAAATACAAGTGCAACACACACACCACACACACACACACACACACACACACACACACACACACACACACGCACACACGCACACACGCACGCACGCACGCACGCACGCACGCACGCACGACACACACACACACACACGCACGCACGCACGCACTACGTGTGCACACACACACACACACACACACACACACACACCACACACACACACACACACACACACACACACACACACACACACACGCACGCAGCACGCACGCAACGCACGCACGCACGCACGCACGCATGCACACACACACACACCACACACACACACACACACACACACACACACACACACACAACACACACAGATAGATAGATAGTAGATAGATAGATAGATAGATAGATAGATAGATAGATAGATAGATAGATTAGATAGATAATGCCTGTGCAGAGTATTAGTTCCTACGTACATAAGAAAAATACTAAATTGAAGTGAAGTGAAACGGAAAGCATCTTGTGCAGCTTAATTCATAGTAAACACTTTTCTGCTGTCTTCACTTGAACATATTTTCCAAAATGAAAAGAAAAAAAGAAAATTGTAGAGAAAGCTGAACGGAAGGTGGAGGAGAATGTGTGTGTGTATGTGGGGGGGGGGGGGGGTGTCTGTCTAGATAATCAAGTATAGTCTGTAAAAATCACCAACTAAAAGGATGTCTGCAACACCACATTATCTTTGATGGAACTGTTTGGGAAAAAAAGAAAAAACAAACCATGTAAACAAATGAAAATCAGTTGTGTTCCCAGACTATCCCTGTGTCACACTGTCACTCTTGCACATTTTACTAAATGAATTGAACAATTCCGACAATGTTCATCACACTCCAGTAGTTATCAAACAAATTCTATACATGTTTCTCTCTCTCTCTCTCTCTCTCTCTCTCTCTCTCTCTCTCTCTCTTCTCTCTCTCTCTCTCTCTCTCTCCCTCTCTCTCTCTCTCTCTCTCTCTCTCTCTCTCTCACACTGAGAGATAAATCAAGTTACGAACTGATATGAATAAAGTCTTGCTAGATTCCTCCTTCTTGCCGCAGAAAGAATACACACATCCTCCAAGAATATAAAGTCATGGCCTTTTGCACAACATTGGCCCATGATCCAAACCAGGAGAATAAACAATTCATACCATCATGATGCCATACTTGCATCAGAAAAAGCGCTCGCCCCATACTGTCATGATGCCTGTCCGCATCAGAAAAACGCGCTTGCCCTTGAACTCTCCAGTCACTGGGGAACGATGAGATTCGACTCCTCTACCCAGGGTCTTCAATTGCTGGGCTGAACTATCGGTGTGTTCCCCACACCATGGCCATCGTTAAACACCCGTCTCAGCACTTAGGAAAACGATGTCGTCGCAGTATGAGGAGGAATAGCTGACGGGGTAAAGGGTGAAAGGTGATGGGCTGTAACACGAATAAGGTTCGTGTAAGTAACCTGCTTCCCAATTTAACATATGAATTCTTTCTTTCTCTTTTCTTAAGGTTTTCCCCTGTACCTTTCCCCAACTATCTATGGCTCACCTGGTAATGACTGGTCAGCGGTGAGGACCCCTTGACCAACGTCCTGACGGGTTCGAGTCTTTAGGCCATCTCCTGGGCTAAAACTAAAACTAGACAGAGGTATGACATTAAGATGGACGCATTTGAAGGGAGCCTCAGGGAAAGTGAGACAGGCAAAATGAAACCGTGATGAAAATCGATGAAAAGGGTGAGTTAGATGAAGAAGAAAAAATACAGCTTCCAAATTTCCAATCCAAATGAGAAGGAGGAGGAGGTTCTCAACGGCAATCAGCTTAATTTCAACAAAAATGGACAGCTTGAGGAAAATGAAAGAGACAGTAGTCAATCTTGCCAAAATCAATACGAGATTTATATTCAAAAGAAATAAATAACGATGCCTTTTTCATAACCACCCAGATCCGTGTGTTTGGCCCCCAGTCACACCGTCAGTGTGAGTTTTCTCTGTGAGGAGCCCACGATCAATCTGTTGATCATTTCGGCAGCTAGCTGAAAACAGGAGGTTCGATGTTGTTTTGAAATACGAGAGGATGTGTCAAGTTCTTTGTTCTCAGTTTTTCTCGCAGGCCAGGGTAAAGGGTTGAAGAAATGCGGGCATGGAGGAGGGGGAGTAAGCTGATCATTGCCTTGTTCAGATCGACTGGCCGGATAATTTCTCTAAGACAGTGCTTTTAACTTTGAAAACGACTTGTAAGCAAAGGAAAAGTTGATTTACTGAAAATATTATCGAGACCTTGACAACAGTTGGTAGCAGATGCTGATTTCAGTGAAATTGGCCAGGGCGGACATGTCAGCTGCCATCAGCTACTACAGGATAATCGTCGGAGCAGACGATCTTTTACTCACATGATTTAGGCTGGGCCTTTTTTAGTGTGGATGGTGGGCGTGACGGACCGTTTCCCGTCCAGTCACAAATTTTCGTGCAACCGTGCTAACCGGAAGGTAGTCGTCCGGAAGCAAGTTGAAAAGGTTACCTGACTGCTGCTCGCCTGCGCTCTGTTAAAGCCGGGTGAGCTGAACCGGTTAGGCAGTCTCTGCAGTGATTCCGGCAACGCAACTACCAGAAGCCGAAGAGGGACTCCTATTTGTTTTTGGTGGCGGTCAGGTATTTATCATTCAATATATATTTATTAGCAAACCGAAACCGTATTCCCGTTTAGGAGCGACTGAAGGCGCACTGTGAAGGTTTTGTTTAGAAAAGAAAAGTATTTGTTGTGTTCTGTTATCCTATGATTTGATAGGGTAGCAAAACGAATTATTTCGGAAAACACGAATAGATGAAGTGACTGTTAAAGGAATTGGTCTTCAGGAAAAAAGAAAGAGTTTTGATGCTATGGATAATAAGCTCCAAAGTGAGCAACATAGACTATCATATATGCTGGTTTTGATTTTTGATGTGGATGAGTATTTAACTCACTCTTGATATGAATATTGAACAGTTGTGTGTTGGTAAACAAGAGTGTGTGGAAATCTTTCCCTTACATATATTGAAGTAAATGAATCTTTTGGGGAAAAAAGACACCTTCTAAAATCTGGTGATTATATGAAATGAAATGAACATTCTTGTCGTGATGCAAGAGAAAGAAATGAACATTTTTGTCGTGACGAAAAGACATTCATAATTTGATGAAAAGTAGTCATTAATTGTGTGTAATGATTGTTTTCATGGTTTATTGAAGAGTGTCTAGGTGGGAATCCTTCCCCAATTTTGGAAAACTAGATTTTGAAAGGTTTAATTGAAATCCTTCTGTGTAGTGTTGTGATTCGGGAAAAAGGGATTTTTGTAGTGTTTGATTCCGGACGGGAATGTTGTAGTGTTGTGAAGAAAGAAATGCTGATGTTTGTTTACCCAAGTTTAGGGAATGTGATGTGGCTAATGAATTATGAATGTAGTCGTGATTTGTATTGAAATGGGTAGCCATTGATAATTCAAGGTAGTTGATTCAGTTTCCCCCAGGTAGAAGTGTACCCTGGTTTAAAGGGACTGGCTGCCACTTTTTGGGATCAGGGCTGTGCTGTGATCTACCCCTTTGTTCTCTTCCTTGTGTCGGCGTGGAGAGGCCGGCCTGAGTTAACAAACAACACCCTTATGCCACTGCGCCGGGGCCCAATCCCTGCTGAGCCAGTTGGGCTGGGAGACGCCGCTTGCTGCCAGGCCAGAGCGCCGCTCCGAGATTTGATCCAGTGATCTGTTGGCTAGACCGTCGTGCGTTCTGTTTGTTGTGTGAGCCACAGCTCCTGTGTGAGACTGTCGCTTGTCGTCGGCAGAGACGCCGTCAGTGTGGTAGATATTTTGAGCCACAGCTCCTGTGTGAGACTGTCGCCTTGTCGTCGGCAGAGACGCCGTCAGGTGGTAGATATTTTGAGCCACAGTCCTGTGTGAGACTGTCGCCTTGTCGTCGGCAAAAGACGCCGTCAGTGTGGTAGATATTTTGAGCCACAGCTCCTGTGTGAGACTGTCGCCTTGTCGTCGGCAGGAGAGCCGTCGTGTGGTAGATATTTTGAGCCACAGTCCTGTGTGAGACTGGTTCGCTGTGTCGGCAGAGAGCCCGTCAGTGTGGTAGACATTTTGAGCCACGCTCCTGTGTGAGACTGTCGCTGTCGTCGGCAGAGACGCCGTCAGTGTGGTAGACATTTTGAGTCACAGTCCTGTGTGGACTGTCGCTGTCGTCGGCAAGACGCCGTCAGTGTGGTAGATATTTGAGCCAGCTTCTGTGTGAGACTGTCGCCTTGTCGTCGGCAGGACCCCTTTCAGTGTGGTGACATTTTGAAGCCACAGTCCTGTGTGAGACTGTCGCCTTGTTGTCGGAGGAGCCCCGTCATTTGGTGGTAGATATTTTGAGCACAGCTCCTGTGTGGACTGTGCCTTGTCGTCGGCAGAGACGCGTCAGTGTGGTAGTTATTTTGGCCACAGCTCTGTGTGAGATGTGCCTTGTCGTCGGCAGAGACGCCGTCAGTTGTGGTAGTATTTTGAGCCAGTCCTGGTGAGACTGTCGCTGTCGTCGGCAGAGACGCCGTCAGTGTGGTAGGAATTTTGAGCCACAGTCTGTTGAGGACTGTCGTTCGTCGGCAGAGACGCTTTCAGTGGGGTAGATATTTTGAGCCACAGCTCCTGTGGTGAACTGTCGCCTTGTCCGTCGCATGGGGACGCCGTCGGGGTGGTGATATTTTGAGCCACAGCCCTGTGTGAGCTGTCGCCCTTGTGTCGGCCGAGACCGTCTTTTGTGTAGACATTTGAGCCACAGCCCCTGTGTAGTGTTGCTGTCGTGGGCCAGAGAGCCGTCAGTGTTGGTAGACATTTTGACCCACAGTCCTGTGTCAGACTGTCGCTGTGTCGGCAGAGACCCGTCAGTGTGGTGCCCATTTGAGGCCACAGTCCTGTGTGGACTGTCGCTGTCGTCGGCGAGACGCGTCAGTGTGGTAGACATTTTGAGCACTGCTTGAAGTTCCATCAGTTCTGTGTCGGATTGACGCTGTGAGTCGTTTCATGTCTTCGTGTCTTTGCATCCTCCTCCTCATCGTTGGAACCTGACCTTTCAGAGAATGTTTTGGGCCGGACGCGGCCACACAGCACGCTAATAGACAGCAATTATATATAGATATAGTTCTGTGGGTACGCTTTAGTTGGGTGCGCCCTATTGATGTACTCATATTTATTAATATGTTTGTTGATGGCTGGGGCCCAGCAAAAAAACCCAAAAAAAAAATGTTGTTTGTGCCTGGTGTCAATGTTGGGTGAGTTGTGTGTGTTATGTGAATGGAAAAGTCGTGCATGCTCATAATTTATGTGTGAAAGCAGTCAGAACAGAGACATACTAATAAAAAGAGGTTGTAACTTGTTAGCGCTACTATCCATCAAAATTCGTACGGATCATATTGCAAAATTCCAGGTATAAAAAAGATAGCGAGTCAAAATCTGTTCTTGACCAGATAGATGGATTTAAATGCGTTTTCAGCATGTGAGTTAAAGGACGCATTTGAAAGCCAACAACTCAGTCCTGGACAGATAAACATTCATACATTTATTAAATTTGCAGACCTGGGCGGCTTTCGTGGCGGGGGTGTTCTAGACCACTGTGTCCACCCCTTTTTTGTTTTCCTAATGTTCTGCTACCATGTCTTTGCTATCTCTTTCACCATAAGTTCCACATATCTGCAGCCTCTATGTCGTCTTGTTTCTCCTTCCGGTTCTCAGTCTGTTCTTTAAATCTATTTTTCAGTCTCCTTTTCAATGCTTCTTTTTCTGAGCCCTACGGAGTGGTGGCCTAAGTCCCGCAATCTAAGGTGCTGACACTGCCGAAGATGTATGGTCTGGTTAGTGAGTCGATACAGCAGTCCGTCTGGTTTTGAGGGACGGTTCGGAGATGGACGCCCTGCGAGTTAATATTCACATGTCTTCGTAGGGCCCATTGTCCCTTCCTAGCACGCACTCCTAGGGGACTTCAATTCTGCGTTTGAGGCTACGCCTAGAGTTATAAGTAGTAATTCTAAAAGACAGAGAGAAAGTAGAGATTCAGATCAGTGAGAAGTAAGAGAGGTGGCTAAGAGAAAGGGTATCAAACATGGCCAAGCTTCCTTTTGTGGAACCAAAGACTCAAATGAATCCATAGCTCGGATTTCTCCTTTGCCATTTTCTAAGTGGTTTGAGGGAGTTTCTTCCACAGGTTTCAAAATGATCAGAAAATTAAGATCAGGTAGTTTATCTTGTCAATTGTGCGACGGGAAGCGGCGTCTCGATTGTTGTTGAAAGAGATGGATCTCAGTTTTCATTTTCACAGTGAAGGTTTCTATTCATCCCTCTCTCATTATTCGAAAGGGGTGATTAGTTTGTGCTGATCTAGCGGGGACTTGCTGAATCAGATATTCAGACTGAGATGAAAAGTCAGGGTGGGTTACAGGTACATAGAGTCAAAATCTCTAAGGAAATAACGTAATTGAAAATAACACGCTATTCTTGACTTTTGCTATGTATCTCCCCCGGAGTTTGTCAAAGTGGGTTATGTTCGTGTGAAGGTTTCACCTTTTGTCCCATCTCCTTTGAGATGTTTAAAACTGTCACGCTTTGGGCATTCCAGTCGAGCCTGTCGGGGTCAGGAGATTTGCCGTGACTGTGGTCAGAAGAAGCATGATGGGGCTTGTACAAATGCTGTATCTGCGTCAATTTTTAAGGGTGATCATCCAGCAAATTCCAAAAGCTGTCCAGTGTGGAAAAAGGAATGCGAGATTCAAAAAATAAGATTGAGAGGAAATGTTCCTTTTCCCGGAGGCTAGGAGGTTAGTGGAGGTCAGGACTCCTTCGGCTGATACTTATGCAAAGAAGGTGGTTAACGTTCTGCGAAACGGTCATCGGGTGAAAATTCTAGGAGCAGCTCCATTCACTACTCTAGAAAAAAAATTGACAGAAATGTTGTCATCAGTTTTGGATCGGCTTACCGTGCTTGAACGGTCGGTGGAGGTTTTGTCTCGGAAATGTAATTTGGTGTGTTACATCAGGCAGTGTACAACAGGCTTCGGTCCTGCTGGTGAGGGTGGAGGTGTTTCGGTTGTGCAGGATGCTGTGGATAAAGGGGTTTCAGGGGTGAGGGACCGGAGGAAAGAGTTGTCCTCGCTCGCAGGCCATGGCAGCAGTGCGGGAGGGCACGCGTGAGGGCGTCCTTTTCGAACTCCAGACCTCCAAAGGGGAAAATCTCGAAGCCGATATTTGGCGCAGCAGGTTTCAGTCGGTAAGAGCCAATTCCAAGTATGGTAACAAACAACTTAGAAATTTATCAGGAGCATCGGTTCTGATCTTCCCCTGAAGAATGTTTTAGTTCTTTGGTGGACAGCGAAGTTTTGGAGAAGATGGATGATACTATTCTTTTAACAACCTAAACATGGACATATCCAGTGGAACATAAGGGGAGTTAAAGCAAATTGTCGAGCCCTTGAGCTATTATTGACAGGTATAGATCTTCGGTAATTGCTCTTCAGGAAACCTTTTAACTGCAAGTAAGAAGCATGAGATTCCTGGTTTCTCCTGTTTACTCAAGCCAGCTTCTGCAGACTTTTCAGGGGAGAGGCGTTTCTCTTTACATTCATAATTCGGTACTACATACGAAAATTCCACTTCAGACGGTATGGAGGCAGGGGGCAGCTCGTATCTCGTTTAAACAAGGTTGTTACGATATGTTGTCTGAAATTTATCTCCATCTTCTGTGATTTCGAAGAATCAGTTGGATGGTTTAATTTCTCAGCTCCCTAGCCCATTTCTTTTATTGGGTGACTTGAATGGTCATTCTCCACAGTGGGGAAGAAACCGACAAATTCTCAAGGGAAAGTTCTTGAAGATTTTTTTATCGGATCATGATCTCTGTCTTTTGAATTCAGGTCACCGCCCTTTTGTTTCCTTCTGGTTCTTTGACTCACTTGGATTTGCCCATTTGTAAACCTTCCTTTTTTTGGACTTAGAATGGCAGGTTATTTGGACCTAAGCGGGAGTGATCACTTTCCCGGGTTTTTTTTTCTTTTTCGAAGCAAATGGGAGGAGTCCCCGGGAAAAAATGGAAGCTTCGCTCTGCAGATTGGAGTCTTTATCAGCAACAGATTTTAAGTAGACTGCCTATGAATCTGTTGCGAGTTATGATGATCCTGTTTTACAGTTCACTAAAGTGTAGTAGAGAGTGCTAAGGAAGCTATTCCAAGTCTCGTGATAAACCAAATGATGTTAAGACCCTTGGTATGATAAAGAGTGCAAAACTTTGAAGGGTAAGAGAAAAGGTGCTCAAAGATTTTTTTGCTAGGTTTCCTATGGTGGGAACAAAGTTAAACTTTAGGCGTGTAGGGCTAAGTGTCGGTATACTTTTAAAACTAAGAAGAAAGAATCTTGGAAACTTTTTGTTCAAATCTGTCCTTTAAAGGGCAATTCAAGGAAAATTTGGAAAATAATCCGTAAGATTAAGGGAAAGTCGGCTGCATCAGTTTTAAATGTTTGCAAGTAAATGGATCGATTTTTTACTGATAAAAAGGAGGTTGCTAAATTGCTAGCTGCTACTATTCATCAAAATTTTGTCAGCTGTCATTATTGCAAGGAATTCCAGCGTATCAAAAGATCAGCAGAGTCAAAATCTTGTTTCCCTTTGAGCCGATAGTTCTGAGGATTACAAAATGCGTTTTCAGCATGGATGAGTTAAAGGACGCATTTGAAAGCCAACAACTCAGCTCCTGGACCAGATGAATTCATTATCAATTTATTCAAATTTTCCGCTGAGGGTTTAAAAGTGTTGTTGTCTCTGTTTAATCATATTGGTGTTCAGGGTATTTTCCCCTTCTTGGACAGAAGCGGTTGTTATCCCTATTCCTAAAAACCAGGGAAAGATAAATTTGGTCCTAACAACTATGTCCTATAGTCTCACAGTTGCTTATGTAAAACTATGGAGAGAATTGTATATTCTCGATTTTTATGGCGTTAGAATGTCTGGGGCTTAGATGTTCCAGTGTGGATTCCCGGAACAACCGCAGTCTACTGATCATCTGGTTCGTTATGAGTCTTTCATAGAATGTTTGATCAATGGAGAACATGTAGTTTCATTCTTTTTGATTTAGAAAAAGTTATGACACAACATGGAGGCATGGAATCTTCAGACTTGAAGGCACTTGATTTCAAAGGAATTTACCAAAGTTATTGTAATTTTTTGTCTAACGGCTTTCAGTGTTAGACTTCATTCGACCTTTTCAGATCCTTTTGGCAGGAGATGGGTGTCCTCAGGGTAGCATCCCTTTCTCCACTCTGTCAAAAATTTAAGATTAATAAAAAACGTCAGTCAGTAAAATTGAATCGATAAGTCATTATTTGTTTGATGACTTCTCCATCTCTGCCAAGGGGAAAACTTTGGCTTTCAGCTGAGCCCTCAACTTCAAAATTTGGTGTTAATCGTGTTCAGCAGTGGGTTACTGAAAATGGATTTATGTTTCAGCTACCTAAGACAGAGTGTATTCATTTCTAGGAAAAGATCTCAGGTCTTAGAACCAGCTATCAGTTCAAAGGTCGGTAATTAAAGTTTCCAAACAAGTGAAATTTTTGGGGGTTATTTTTGGTAATAAATTTCTTTTTTGGCCCCAATTAAAGTCATTAAAATCTTTCAAGTCAGGTTTGAATGTTTTGAAGGTATTAGTCACACTGAAGGGGTGCAGCAACGGACTTTGTTGCGATTGTACGAGTTTGGTGAGACCCAAAGCTAGATTATGGGTGTTTTGGTTTTGGTTCTGCACGAAGTCTTACCTCAAAGCTTGATCCAATCCCTCATCAGGACTGCGGATGCTCTGGGAGCAATTCGCCATCTCAAAAGAAAGTTTGTATGCTGAATGGTTTAACCCTTGGAGTAAGGAGGTTGCGTTTTTTCCCTGAATTACTACCTGAAACTGATTGCTAATCAGAAAACCCTGCCTTGATATTGTCATGACCCGCCCTTTTTAAGCCAAATATGACTTAAGCCCAATGTGATTCCTCCACTGGGTATTCGTTTTTTGCCCCATTTCGGGCCAGGGGCCTTGACCTTGTGCTGGTTGATGATTGGTCCATTACAGACTGATTTTACCTCCTTGGAAAGTGCCAATCAGAGATTTAATTTATATTTAACTCAAATTTCGAAAGGAGGTCACTCGAGTGTTGCATATAAACAACCTTTATCTTGGGCAATGTGAATTTATAAAAGATTTTATCAAGATTTTTACTGATGGTTCTAAGAAAGGTGAGAGGGCTGCAGCTGCCATTGTGGGTGATAACGATTTTCAGGAGCCTACTTTGTTTAAAATTGCGGGGGGTTGGTCATCTGTTTACACTGCTGAACTGAAGGCTTTAAATCTGGCCTCAGTGCGGTGTCCAGTCAGTTTGAATGATTTCCCTTTTTTTATCGGATTCATTGTCGGCATTGTCGGCTTGTCGACAAGAGAAGTATCACATCCAGTATTAGCGGATATTCATGATCCCTTTATACTCAGCTTGTCTCTTCGGGGGAAAAACATTAATCTTCTTGTGGGTCCCAGTCAAATGGGAATCTATGGTAACTCAGTGGTGGACAAAGCAGCCAAACAAGCTCTCGGTGGGAAGTCTTTCCAGGAGGCCTATGCAGTTTGTTCCTCACTCTGATCTACGTCATAAATCCCGTTTGTATTGTCGTGAACTGTGGCAGAGTGAATGGGGTAATCAAATTCATAATAAATTGTTTAAAATTTGCCCAGATTTAACCAATCCTTTTTCCCCCTCGGTGGTCGTAACCGTTTAAAAAGGAATCGTTTTATCACGGTTACATATTGGGCACAGTATATAACGCACAGTTGGATATTCAGAAGGGACGACCCCCATGGTGTGTTGCGTGTGACAGCTTGTTCAGTGTTTTAAACATTTTTTGACAGAATGTGCTGATTTGATGTGTATCAGAGAGAAGTTCTTTTCCACCAGTGTTTATCGGTTCTTTTTCGTGAGATTTAGTGGATCTTATTTTTTTTTTTTGAAAGAGGTAAAATTATATTATAAAATATAGGGTTTTTTTTATGTATAAAGTGTCGAAGGAGTTGAAAAGATAATTGTGCTTTTGTCCTCATAAATTTTAAGTGATGTGTTAATACTAGTGGAGTATTTGTATCAAGAGACTCGATATGATAGCTGAGGTCCTGATTTGGCTCCTAGTAGTCCGCTGGACATTTAAAAACTAACTAACTAACTAACTATGGTCTTTGTCAGGAATGCTTTGATCAATGGAGAACATGTAGTTTTTATTTTTTTGATTTAGAAAAAGCTTATTGACAACATTGGAGCATGGAATTCTTCAGGGCTTGAAGGCACTTGATTTCAAAGGTATTTACCAACGTTTATTGCTAATTTTTTGTCTAACAGGCATTTCGTGTTAGACTTCATTCGACCTTTTCAGATCCTTTTGAGCAGGAGATGGGTTGGTCCTCGGGTGCATCCTTTCTCCACTTCTGTTCAATCTGAAGATTAATAACATCGTCCAGTCGGGTAAAGTCTGGAAATTTATAAGTTCATTATTTGTTGATGACTTCTCCATTCTGCCAAGGGGAAACCCTTTTGGGTGCAGTGGAGCGTCAACTTCAATTTGTGTGTTATCGTGTTCAGCAGTGGGTTACTGAAAATGGATTTAAATTTTTTAATTCTAAGACAGGTGTTTTTCATTTCCTAAGGAAAAGATCTCAGGTCTTAGAACCAGCTATCAGTCTCAATGGTCAGGTAATTAAAGTTTCCAAACAAATGAAATTTTGGGGGTTATTTTTGATAATAAGCTTTCTTTTTTGCCTCCATTAAGTCATTAAACAATCTTGCCGTCAGGTTTGAAAGTTTTGAAGGTTATTAGTCACATGATTGGGGTGCAGACAAGCGAACTTTGTTGCGATTGTATCGGGCTTTGGTGAGACCAAAGCTAGATTATTTGGGGGTGTGGTATATGGTTCTGCACGAAAGTCTTACCCCAAAGCTCTTGATCCAATCATTCATCAAGGACTGCGGATTGCTCTGGGAGCAATTTGCACATCTCCAAAAGAAAGTTTGTATGTTGAATCGGGTGAACCCCCTTGGAGCTAAGGAGGTTGCGTCTTTCCATTGGGAATTACTACCCGAAACTGAGGGCTAATCCAGAAAACCCTGCCTATGATATTGTCATGAACCGCCCTTTTAGAGCCAAATATGACTTAAAGCCAAATGAGTTCCTCCACTGGGTATTTCGTATTTTGCCCATTTCGGGGCAGCTGGCATTGACCTTGATGCTGTTGATGATGGTCCATTACAGACTGAATATACCTCCTTGGAAAGTCGCCATCCAGAGATTAATTTTTTATTTAACTCAATTTCGAAAGGAGGTCACCCCGAGTGTTGCATATAAACAACTTTATTTTGAGCAATGTGAACTTTTAAAGATTTTATCAAGATTTTTACTGATGGTTCTAAAAAAGGTGAGAGGGCTTTCAGCAGCATTGTGTGTGTAACGATTTTCAGGAGCCTACTTTTTTAAGATTGCGGGATTGGTGTCTGTTTATACTGCTGAATGAAGGCTTTAAATCTGGCCCTCAGTGCGGTGTCCCGATCAGATCAGAATTTATTTCCTTATTTTATCGGATTCATTGTCGGCATTGTCGGCTTTGTCGACAAGAGAAGTATCACATCCGTTTTGGCGGATATTCTGATCTTCATACTCAGCTTGTCTTTTTCGGGAAAGCAATAGTTTTCTTGTGGGTCCCAGTCACATGGGAATCTATGGGTAAACTCGGTGGTGGACAAAGCAGCCAAACAAGCTCTCGTTGCAAGTCTTTCCAGGAGGCCTATGCAGTTTGTTTCCCCACTCTGATCTACGTCATAAATCCCGTTTATTTGTCGTGAACTGTGGCGAGTGAATGGTGTAATCAAATTCATAATAAATTGTTTTTAAAAAATTTTCCCAGATTTAACCAATCCTTTCCCATCGGTGGTAGTAAACCGTAAAGAGGAATCGATTTTGGTCACGGTTACATAGTGGGCACAGCTATATAACGCACAGTTGGATATTCAGAAGGGAAAAAACCCCATGGTGTGTTGCGTGTGACAAGCCTGTTCAGTGTTATCATTTTGTGACAGAATGTGCTGATTTGATGTGTATCAGAGAGAAGTTCTTTTCCACCAGTGATTTATCGGTTCTTTTTCATGAGATTTCAGTAGATCTTATTTTTTCTTTTTTGAAAGAGGTAAACTTATTTATAAAATATAGGGTTTTATTAATGTATACAGGTGTCGAAGGAGTTGAAAAGATAATTGTGCTTTTGTCCTCATAAATTTTAAGTGATGTGTTAATACTAGTGTGGGTATTTGTATCAAGAGACTCAGATATGATAGCTGAGGCCCTGATTTGGCTCCTAGTAGTCCGCTGGACCCTATAAACACTAACTAACTAACTAACTAACATTTGCCAGCTGAGGGTTTAAATGTGTTGTTGTCTCTGTTTAATCATGTTTGGTGTTCAGGGTATTTTCCACCTTAGAGAACTATAAAATGTCTGTTCTGGCTCAGCAGCTCTCAACAAAGTTTCGAGCTGCTGAGCCAGAACCAGACATTTTATATTTTCTCTAACTAGTTAAACCCTACAAACAAACATACTGTGTAGGATTATCCGTTTTCAATACTAATTTACTAAACTTTTTAGATTTTAGTTTTTGCTTAATCCTATGTTTTTCCTGATCATTTTCAATAACATCATTTTCGCGCAAACATTCATCAAATGAGTCTCTGTCTTTCATGTGAAATAAAACTACAGTATTTAACTGTTCTCTAAAGTCTTTTAAAAACTGAGTTATATTTTTGACATAAAATCCAACACTTAACCCAGCATGTCTTCCACTAAAAGCCCGTTTTGACAAAGTGTTTCTTTTTTAACTATGTCTCTTTCTGCCGAACAGTCATCTATAATAATAGTGTCTGCGTTCCTTAAAACAGTCTATAAAAGCGTTCTAAACACTCACTCAGTTTATTGCTAGGATCAACTAAAAATATGTTATCATCTGTCCATATAAACCTTCTATCATGATATGCTTTGTTCCATTTAAGTGTTGGACAGAAAATCACAATATGATCAAAATTATAGCGATAAACTGTTTGTAATAAGTCTAGGACAAATATTGTTTTTCCACAACCAGTCTGCCACAAATCAATGAACAATGAGGAGTTTTTGTCATAAAGTTTAACTGCGCCATGGTTTTATAACAGAATTTAATCTAATCCAGTTATTATGTTTATCATGCTCTCTGTCAAAACTTGTTCAGTATAATAAAATCCTATAAGGTCTAAATGTGTAAGATTAATCCATTTCAGTTCTGTAAGATTGTTTCTATTTAGACTAATATTGATTTTTTTGCTTGTTGTTATGACCTTAATATCCTCACCATTGTGAAGAATGACGACGGTAACTTTAAGACTGTCAACGTCTAAGTTTTGCCCGCTAATTAGAATTCCTTTTAGAAGGACGTCACTAACGCCCACAACCCCATCCCTCTCCACATCTTTTAAGACAGAAATTTCAAATATCATTGTAAACGTGTCTCCTAATTTCATTTGCGGAATGAACTGTAATTTTGTAGAAGCATCTTTCAAAACCGTTTCTCTTCTGTGGAGGATGTACTGTTTATTCCATACGGCTTTATTCAATCTCTTCCGACTATTGTCATCTGGCATAAGATTACATGTAAAGGGCCAGAGTTGAATGCTTTTCTGAAACTTTTTTGACGGCTAAAAAAGGGTTTTTAAACTTTTTTGTTTTTTAAAAATTT
>JAFLJL010007842.1:0-10034 GCA_018398815.1 Conus ventricosus | reverse complement strand
GCCTGAGGGAACAGCTCTGGCGCTCTCCTCCTGCACCTGTCTGAACAGCGACGATGTTGGAGGGCAGTGTGGCACTGAGGGAAAGCTCATGGCAGCCTGTCCACCTCTCACTGCCATGACTGCAGTCCAGGTCAGGGAAAACAGCACAGTGGGGACAGTGTGACGCTCAGCTGTGCTGACCCTGTCAACACACGTCATCCATGCTGTGAGCTGGAGGGACACTTCGTTTAGGACTTCAGCAATCACGTTGCACAGCTGAGAACCTTTGAAAGAACGTTCAGTAATCCTTAGGAGACAGGGGAGGGGGTGACTGCCTCTTTCTGAATATAGCATAGGGTGAAGGTTGTACACTCCTAGCACTGTTTCATTCAGGACGAACAGGGGAGGGGGTGACTGCCTCCTTTCTGAATATAGCATAGGGTGAAGTTGTACACTCCTAGCATGCTTCATTCAGGACGAAACAGGGGAGGGGGGTGACTGCCTCCTTTCTGAATTAGCATAGGGTGAAGGTTTGTACACTCTAGCATGCTTCATTCAGGACGAAAGGGGAGGGGGTGACTGCCTCCTTTCTGAATATGCATAGGGTGAGGTTGTACACTCCTAGCACTGCTTCATTCAGGACTAACAGGGGAGGGGGTGACTGCTCCTTTCTGAATTAGCATAGGGTGAAGGTTTGTACACTCTAGCACTGCTTCATTCAGGGAAATGGCCCTGTACACAGAGGCACAGAAATCATTCTGTGCTCAACATCAGAAAATGGGCATGTGTAATAAAACATGAGGTAAGGGGTTTTTTTTGTTTTGTTTTTGCCTCCCTCACCCTACCCCCACCCCTTTTCTTTTCAGTCAAATACAAAGAAAATAGTATTTTTAAACACTCAGATTTAACATTACTGAAATAAAACTTTACTTGAATTAGTAATGGTTGGCTGTACTGATGGTGTTTATACTCAGCCGACACACTGATCACATCAGGAATGTATGAAGCGATTAATCTCACTTTTTTTTTTATCAAACTGGTCATAAACATCACCAGGCAGGTCATTCAAGAGCTGTAACAGTCAGTCAGTCTCATTCTTCCTCGTCACACTGGTCTTAGAGACCACCACATTAAAACTGCCCAACAATCAAGTCATGAATGAACTGCCACAGGGATTGAAACGCAATGAAAATTAAAACGGAAAATGTAAATCAATTGATTAAAAATGTTGTGGACAGTGTTCATCACAGTAGAGACTCGGGAATAGATTAGGGGATTTTGTGTGTGTGTGTGTGTGTGTGTGTGTGTGTGTGTGTGTGTGTGTGTGTGTGTGTGTGTGTGTGTGTGTGTGTTTGGGGGGAGGGGGTGAAGATGAGCACCTCCCCCTCCTCAGCTTCAATGAAGTTTCAATACTGATCACATTCCACACTGTCTTTGATGACGATGGAATTTCACTGATTGCACAAATTTGTGCCATTGAAAAAAAAAAAAGCTGGCGCAGGACTGAGGGGGATACTTGTGATATTTAAGAGCAAACACATACACACACGGCATACACATAGACACCACACCACACAAAGTGTGCATGTTTACAGTACATTTTTTGCGATATAAAGTGTGGACCTGCTTGATATTTTTGTGACCCCCTAAAAATTTGGAAATGATTTTTTCGTACCGAGTCTGACCCACAAATTTTTGGTTTTTTCAGTAATTATCATGCTGCGTTGTAATGAAAGAGGGCGAAAAGAAACAGTCAGGGTAGGGCCAGTGTTTGACAAAAGCTTCATTCCAAATAATTAAACAATGGGGGGGGGGGGGGGGGGGGGGGGGGGGGGGGGGGGGGGGGGGGGGGGGCACAAATGCGGTTCCTCACTCTTCAGTAAGTTCACTGCACTTTCCAAAGCATTTAAAACCCAGAACCAAATAAAACAAGTGGAGCATTTTAAGCAAACACATTTGTGGGCTTCAAATTAAAAATTTGAAACACCCCTGAGATCCATAAAAGTAGCAAGAAAAGGAAAAACGTATGAAAATGTTAAATGGTACACACACAGATAACATGAATTCAACACTGAGCAGAAAGGGTAATCAACAGAAAATGACTTCACACTGAGACAGAATGGTACATCAAAGATAAAGCTTCCACATGAGACAAAAAGGGTACATCCCCCAGTAAATGACATTCACACATCAGACAAAAATGGACTAAAAGAAACATGACATTCAACCTGGACAAAAATGGCACATCACAAGAGAACTGACATTCCCGTCGAAGAAAGGTACATCAAGGTAAAAAGCATAAAAAAGCATTTAAAAACAGACACCCTCCACCTACTTACAGCTGTTGGGGGGGTACTAGGCGTGACTTTCTTCTCGGCTTTGCCCTTTGGTTGGCTTTCCCCCGCAGTCTGGTCGCCTTCGCGATTTTGCTGAAGACACTTCCTTCTTTATCGATGTAGCGGGCCCTTCAATCGGTAAAAGGTCATTTTGTGGCACATTCAGCACTGCACTTTTTTCTGATGCATTTATTGTAATGAACTGTTTGTGATTGGGGTTAAAGACTTTTTAAAAACCAAGGAAAGCCCATGCACTGTTAAATGTGGGATTCCTTCAGTAAAAACTTTCCCCTGGCCCCTTCCCCCGGGTTTTCTTCATTTTAAACTCAGTGTTTTGTGCACGAAATTTTTCCCAGTTATTCCCAACAAAGGTTTATTTAAGATTGTCGATTCCCTTTAAATCAGTGCTTTGCTAAGCCCCAAAAAATTGTTTCCAGTTATTCCCAAACAATAGGTTTTATTACGATTGTACGCATTTTCAACAAAATATGTTTTTTTTTGTTAGACAGGTTTTAGTCTTTCAAAATTGACTGTCGGGTTTTGAAATTTGCAATTCAAATTTCAGCGTTTTAGTATTATTATTCACTACACTGTGTTTTTTTTTTTTTCTTTTTTTTTTTTTCGTAGTACCAAAATTTTTTACTGTTTTACAATATAAAACTAGAGAAAGTTCTTGAAATGCATTTCTTTCTGATTTTTTCATAAGAAAAAAACAGGTAACTTTCAAGTAACATTTCGTTAGTAAACCTCCTTTCTTTATTCTGCTTTTTCTCCAAAAATCCCGTTTCCTTTTTCCCCTTTCCCTTTATATAAAACACTGTCCACACATCTTTTTTCCTTTTCCCCTTTTTTTGTTATTAAACACTGTCCCACTCCGTTTCCATTTCCCCTTTCCTGATTAAAAACTGTCACCATCTGTTTCCTTTCCCCCATTCCTTTTCTATAAAAACTGTCCACCTCCGTTTCCTTTCCACATTCCTTTTTTATTTAAAAAAGTCCCTCCCGTTTCCCTTTCCCCCCCTTCCTTTACTTTTTAAACACTGTCCAATCCTGTTTCCTTTTTCCCCAAACTTGACTATAAAACACTGTTCACATCCCGTTTCCATTCCTATTCCTTGTTTTTAAAAAATGTCCACATCCGTTTCCTTTCCCAAATTCTTTATTTAAAAAAATGTCCCCCATCTGTTTCCCTTTCCCTTCCTTGTTATAAACCAAACCCCTTTTTTTAACTTTCCTGTCCCTTTTTCCTATTTCCCTTGTAAAACCTTTTCCCCACATTTTTTTATTTTTATTTTTCCCTTTACTATAAACATGACACTCCTGTCTCCATTTTCCTATTCTTGATATAAAAAAACTGTCCACACTTCCCGTTTCCATTTCCCCATTCCCTTGACTATAAAACATGTCCCATCTGTTCCCTTTCCAAACCTTTATTAAAAACACTGTCCAACTCCTGTTTCCATTTCCCCCTATTCTTGCTTTAAAACACTGTCCCACATCCCGTTCCCTTTTCCTATTTCCTTTTAAAAAAACTTTTCCACACTCCTGTTTCATTTCCATTTCTTTATTATAAAAACTGTCCCACACTGTTTCCATTTAATTCCTTGACTATAAACACTGTCCCACACCCCGTTTCCTTTTCCCTTTTCCCTTTCTATAAAAACACGTCCCAATCCGTTTCCATTCCCTTTCCCTTTATTTTTAAACACGGGCCCCCAAACTGTTTTCCATTTTTATATTCTTGCATAAAAATGTCCACATCTGTTTCCCTTTCCCACATTTCCTTGACTATAAAAAAACTGTCCACCATCTGTTTCCTTTCCCCCATTCCTTTACTATAAAACACTGTCCACCATCCCCGTTTCCCTTTCCCCCATTCCTTGACTATAAAAACACTGTCCACACATCCTGTTTCCATTTCCCCCTTCCTTGCTATAAACATGTTACAATCCGTTTCCCTTTCCCCTACTTGATTATAAAACACTTCCAACATCCCGTTTCCATTTCCTATTTCCTTGCTTAAAAAAAACGTCCACACTCCGTTTCCATTCCATTTCCTTGATATAAACATGTCCACAATCGTTTCCCTTTCCCTTTTCCCTTTCTATAAAACATGTCCAAAATCCTGTTTCCATTTTCCCCATTCCCTTTATTATAAAAATGTCCCCATCCTGTCTCCCTTTCCCTTATTTTTTGACTATAAACACGTCCCATCCTGTTTCCATTTCCATATTCCTTGACATAAAACCGTCCACCACCTGTCCATTTCCCTATTCTTTTATTTAAAAAACCGTCCCAATCCCGTTTCCATTTCCCTATTCCTTGACTATAAAACATTCCACCTCTGTTTCCCTTTCCATATTCCTTTATATAAAAAACTGTCCCCACATCCTGTTTCCCTTTCCCTATTCCTTATTATAAAAAATGTCCCCACTTGTTTCCCTTTCCCCTATTCCTTGATTAAAAACTGTCCACCTCCCGTTTCCCTTTCCATTTCCTTGCTAAAAAACACTTTTCCCAAAATCCTGTTTCATTTCCCCTTCTTGATTATAAAACAGTCAACATCCGTTTCCATTTCCCATATTCCTGTTTTAAAAACCTGCCACACATCCCGTTTCCATTTCCCACATTCCTGATTAAAAAACAGTCCACACACTGGTTTCCCCTTTCCCAATTTTTTGTTAAAACTGTCCCCACATCCTGTTTCCATTTCCCCCATTCCCTTTATTTAAAACACTGTCCACACCCTGTTTCATTTCCCTATTCCCTTTCTATAAAACATGTCTCACATCGTTTCCCTTCCCATATTCCTTGATTTAAAAATGTCCCCCAAAATCCTGTTTCTTTTTCCCAAATTTCCGACTATAAAAAAATGTCCCCCTCCTGTTTTCCCTTTCCCCTATTTTCCTTGATATAAAAAAAGGGCCCACACATTGTCCCTTTCCATTTTCCTGACTTTAAAACACTGCCACCATCCCGTTTCCCTTTCCCCTATTTCCTTTATATAAAAACACTGTCCCCCATCCTGTTCCATTTCCATATTTCCCTTTACTATAAAACCTGTCCAACTCCCGTTTCCTTTCCCCTATTTTTTGACTATAAAAAACCCGTCCCACATCTCCTTCCTTTCCCCTATTCCCTTTATTAAAAAAATGTCCAAATCCCGTTTCCATTTCCCCTTTCCCCGACTTAAACACTGTCCACAATCCTGTTTCCCTTTCCTATTCCTTGACTATAAAAACTGTCCACACTCCTGTTTCCCTTTCCCATTTCCTTGTTATAAAAAAACTGTCCAAATCTGTTTCCCTTTCCATATTCCTTTATTATAAAAAATGTCACCCCCCTGTTTCCTTTCCCCTATTCTTGACTTAAAACACTGTCCACACATCCTGTTTCCATTTCCACATTTCCTTTATTAAAAACACTGTCCACACATTGTTTCCATTTCCATTTCCTTGATTATAAAACACTGTCCACCATCCCGTTCCATTTTTTAATTTTCCTTTATTATAAAAAACCTGTCCAACATCCTGTTTCCATTTCCCACATTCCCTTGACTATAAAAACTGTCCCCACATCTGTTTCCATTTCCCCCATCCTTTTTATAAAACATTCCCACAAGGAGTTAACCCCGATTAATCTACAAAAATTGACATTGCTAAACAAATCTTAAGGATCTCTCTCCAAAAGGGATTTGATTAAAAATAAATTATAGTATTCTGTTCCACTTTTTTTAATGTTGATGAGAAATGGAAAAAATGAAATTTGAGACATTTCCAAAAAAAAAAGGGGGCTACAAAAGGGTCTTGAGGTTGTGATGATCAGGTCTTTTTTCCCTTTCCCCCAAAAGCCCAGAAACATCAGAGAAGATAATACTGGATCTTTCAAATTCAAAATTTGAAATACAGTTTTTTTATTTTCTCTTCTTTGACATCTTTTAAATTCACGCCATTTTAAATAATAAATCATCTATGACAACCCAAAAAAAAACCGTGAAAAAGAATGAAAGCTAGGTTTAAAAAAAAAAAAAAGCAAAGGGTAGGAGGGGGGAGACTAGAAAGTTACTAAAAAAAGAAAGGAAAAAAAAAGGGGGGGGCTAGAAGGTATACTTCAAAAAAAAAAAAAAAAAAAGGGAGGAAGGGTGGACTAGAATGTATACTTCAAAAAAGAAGGAAAAAGCAGGGGAGGAAGATGTAAATTTTGCTATGTACATACATAGAATAAATCATGATCCAAAAAAAAGTTGTGCACTAGCAAAAGTATTTCTCACAAAAAGCTTTGCCAGCAAAGCAGCATCTATTACTATATTTTTAATCCATTGAGTCAACCCCCCCCCCCCCCCCCCCCCCCCCCCCCCCCCCCCCCCCCCCCCCCCCCCCCCCCTACATACATCCCTACAGTCCTAGCAATTAATAAATTCATATGAAAATAAAGAACACAATTTCTGCATAAAAATGTACACCATGTT
Source organism: Conus ventricosus (assembly GCA_018398815.1). Taxonomy (NCBI): domain Eukaryota; kingdom Metazoa; phylum Mollusca; class Gastropoda; order Neogastropoda; family Conidae; genus Conus; species Conus ventricosus. The sequence goes on along the minus strand of JAFLJL010007842.1, from coordinate 3,251 downwards.
CATTGCAATGTGATCTGAAAATAATTGCAATAACTGAGGCAGGGCGCGCGCGCGTGTGTGTGTGTGTGTGTGTGTGTGTGTGTGTGTGTGTGTGTGTGTGTGTGTGTGTGAGGTCGGTTTAATGTCCTTCCACCATAGTGATTCAGACAGTCTATGTGTGGGTGAATGAAGTATGCAAGTGATGAAGTGTATTATTCCATTAATGATAGAATATGACACCCCCTCCTCTCCCCCCCCCTCACCCCCCATCCCTCTTCACCTTAACAATTTTAAGTGAGAAGTGATAAGATCTACAGATAAGGACCAATTGAACTATTTAACAAACACTTACAAAACTGAGTCAAGAACAGAGTAATTGTTTCAAATATATGGTAAAGGCAATAAAGTTGATCCATCAGTATAACCATCAATACCCGAATGTCTTAGGAGCTCTCTTGCTCTTGGGCATTGAATCAGCAAATGACTGACATTTAAGGATTTCCCACACATACATTTAACATTATGACAATATTTTGTTTCCAACGCGTTCAAATGGAATCTATGGATTAAGCTTTCAATCTCCCTTGACATGGAGGAGACTTGTTTGAACATTTTCCCATTGTACCCATCACTAAATTTTACACAATTGTGATAATATTGAATGTCCGAGTTCATCAATGAGGTTTTAACTTTTTCTCTTGATGTTGAATTTATAATTGAAAAACATTCATTTGATATGTCTGTCTTTCTTTGAGTTGGTAATGTTTAAGTTTCAGGCCAAAGCATCAGGTGTGAAACATGGGACGACCTGATCAGTTAATACTGTTTACCCATTTTGGTAAGGTGTTTCTAGAGAGCTTTGTGTCCTTTCCATTAAAACTCAATAAGATCTACATAGTAATAACTGTTTAAATCACTGTTATTTGAGTTTTAACTTTTTATTTTCTATTTGTTGACATTTGTTCATTTGTAATGGTTGCAGGTCTTGGAATCAGATGAACTTGAAATCCAAGTCAAGTTCTCAAAGCCGCGAACCACCATAATGTGTTCCCTGCAAACGATGGAATATACTGGGTGCCTCGTGAGGACGTCACATTTGTGGAGGCGCCAACAGTGACGTGACATGCAACCTTTTTTTTTTTTTGTAGACACTTCAAACAAGACTGACAATCCTCATTCATTTTTTTGTGCATGTTTTTTATTATTGTGTCCTTTTTTTTAATTTTTTTTTTTATATCAGTTTCTCTGTCGTGGTGTGTGTGTGTGATACACAGTTTCTCATTTTATTCTTTGATGAAACATTTGTCTATCACATGTCATCTGTGCCTCATCTCTAAAGCCATCAGATATGTTAAAAATTTTTAAAATTTTATCATTGTTTCTTTTTCTTGCTTTATTAAATAGCCAACACAAACAGTTTTTGTGTTATGAGTGTTTGTTTTGTTTTTGTTGAGTCTTTTCGCCTGTCTTCTGCCAATGCTGTCCCCACAAAAACATGTAACACTTTTTTTAAATAATGGTATTCACTAAAAAGAGTGATCCGTCAGTATTTAAAACTACTGGTATTTATAAATATTTTTGCAGCATATATTTGTAATTTAATAAGTTAATGGTTGGTTGTGGGCTGGGATATAAAAAAAAATTCTCTGGGGGACTGTTACGTATGCTGCGGTGTCCCGGTTTTATGTTCCTAAAAAAGTTTGTTTTTTATTCCAAATTATCATTTTTTTAGATGGCATGTTTTCTTTCACATGTTAAGTGTAAAAAAAACTGATTTGAATTAAACTATAATATTTATTATATAGTTATTTAGTGATGTCCCAGCGATGCACACATCCCCACAGCTGCAGCACCCCCCATTTCAAATTTTTTTTCAGAAAAAACATTGTTGATATGATATTTTTCCTTTCAAATGTGAAAATACATATCAAGCTACCAAACACAGGTTCAAAATTTACTCCAAGCCTGATGTATAATTTTTTTGTCATTTCCCACATTTTGTCAACAGTATGGAGAAAAACTCTATGCTGATTGACAGAATCTCCAGATTTAGTGTACTGAAAAAATGCTTGTTTTTCCCTACCACCGTTTATCTTGAATCTGTAAAAACCCAGCAAGGTCACGAAAACCAGTAACGTAATCAAAATCTAGATCTTTGAATCCATTGTTTTCCAAAAGTCACGCACCAAATCGTCTGTTAACATTGATTCATTGCAGCTTACTTAAACCCCGCACTCTAGGGATCGATATTTCTTTGTTCATCCTCGTCGCCATTGATAAGTCTGCCTACCTGACTTGTGATGGTAGTTTCTTGGTCCTAGTCGCTGTCTTAGTTGCCTCTCCCCTCCTGGATTGTCTGCGTACTCGGCACTCGACGGTTGGCCCCCAAAAGCCCCGGATGCCGGAAGTCTGTGTATTGTGGTGTTGATGTGGGCGTTACCCGATATGGTAATCGAGCTTGGACTACGAGTCCGTACTTATCAACGTTTTGGATAACCTTTTTGCCAGTGTTCTGGGGTTTTCACTGTGAAAAATATCTTCAGTGCATCAGGGTACTGTGTTGTTATTATTTTTTTCAGATTCCTCATTATTCTAGTTTACAAAAACATATAGTTTTACCTATCTAGCTTCAAGATAAACCTGCACCAAACCCCCTTTCCTTATATAGTGAAATTTTGATTGTCCGAATGCTGAATTATAGCTCAAGTCAAGAGAATTATCATCTTTCCCATGTTTCCGTCTTCATTTTATCTCCAGTCTGAAGTGTTTAGGTAGTACAGAAGAAAAAATGTGTCTCTCCTTTAAAATTTGACTTACTTTTCAAAAAACTTTTTCAGAAATTTTCTCTGCTTATATTTGAGGGGCAGTCTCCAAATAGCCACATACAGTATTTTCAGTTATTTCACTAGATTATACAACATCATTAGTTTCTAAAAATGTATAGGTTTGCATTCTATGCAAATAATAGTATGCAGAAGCCAAATTCTCGAAGTGTGGTGTGTGACGAGTTTCCCGTCCTAGATTTTAACTACATTTCTTTACAATTCAAATGATATACAGAGCACTGTGGGGTTACTTTTTGTTTTGTTATGATCTGGTTTCAAGAATTCATACATTAAGTTTTCAGAACTCAAGAGAGTCAGCCCTACTCACAGATTCGTAGCTGTGTCCTCAGTGAAACAAAGATCAACAACAGCAAACACATAATTTCTAACAGTTTAAACGACAGCTTCCAATGGATCGTGTTCATTTAAACATTTCAAGGAAGTCTA
>JAFLJL010007841.1:0-32194 GCA_018398815.1 Conus ventricosus | reverse complement strand
ATTTAAAAAAAAGCATGTAGATTGGGGGTTATGTGACTGGATGTGAGCTCATTCCTCACTTTGGACGTTCACATCAAGTTTTTCAATAATTTACTGCGATGTTTCGACTTTGCTGCCTCTGTGAGGTATACTATATACAGGAGAATCATGCAAAACACAGAATCTTAGAATGAAAAACAAATGCTTACCTTGGCTGCAACTATGTTCTGAGTAAGAAAACCAGAGGATATTATGGCTTGCGGAGCATACAACCTTCACCTTTGTTTTGACTGGACAACCTCCTTCGTTGTGTGAATGTCTTAAAAGAAAAGCTGAACATGATACACTCCCCCAAAATTCAGCAAGTGCTAACACTTGTGCTCTCTAACCAAAGCAAGTCATACTGTTAACAAGTGGTGCAAGTGTTACCACTTCGCAAGACGATTGCCTACAGAAAAACGGTTTAATTTAGGAAGAGTGACTTGGCTCTTCATCTCCCTTTTCTGCTGTCTGCATTTTCTAACTGCCCTGTGACCTGATTTTGTCCTCAAAGTCTCTACTCTTCTGTGCTGTTATAATTCATAACAAGCCAGCTGTGCTTTGTTACATGGTGACCAGCAACTGAGATTTTAAACACTGGAATCAGCACGTCAGTCTACTCTGCAGGACATCCGACCTTTTTGTTTCTATATATTTTTGTAGCTGTAATGTTTGGTCTTGGCCCTGTTTCAATAACGTTGCCAGGAACAAGGCGTTTGCTGAAGGTAAGTGGGGGGGGGGGGGGGGGGGGGGGGGGGGGGGGACAGCAAAAAAAGCAATTCCCTTTTAGCAAATATTTGATGCAAATCTCATCTACTCTGCCTTAGGAATGCCAGTTTGTGAACTTTCACTTTATGAGTGGATGTGTGTGGTGAATTTACTGGATAGTATTTTTTTGTTGGTTCAGTTTTGCATGACACAGTCCTGGGGACTTCTTTTTCCCTGCATGGTAAATTTGCCTGTATGGACCCTGGTTGTAATTGGACAAAAATACAAAAAAAGACTTTGTATTTAGTTACAGTGTTTGGCAATTATTATCCAGCCGACTACACAGGCCCTTTCAAGCTGTCAAAACTCGTACAGGCAAAAAATTCACACCCTAAAAAAGATCCCATCTGAAAAGAAGCTTACTTTCTGAAAAAGGAACAAAAAAGACACAAACCCAAAAAAAAACAAACAAATTAAATAATGACATAGAAATAAACTACTGGCATCCTTATGGCAGAGAAGGCTAAACTGTGCTGGGAGCAGCAGCCATTTCGTTTAATTTCTCACTCTAAAAATTAAAAAGCATAACAAATAAGTCAAAAACATTCGCATGTAACACAAAATACTAAAAACGCTATATGGGCAAACAGATACTGTAGAACGGACAGCTAGCGTCAACTGGGGCATCAACAGTGTGGACAACAGTCGCTACCTAGTCACCATTTTACACCCAAACAGCTGGTATGTCAAAGTTTGAACAGCAAAAATTTGTGAAAGAGTTTCCAGGACAAACATAGAAGAATTTGGGCCACAAGGCAAAAAAAACAAAAGCAGAAGACAAAACAAATTAAAGGGAAAAAAAAAAGGCGAGTCAAAGGGCAGTCACAGAAAAAAAGGACGTTACTACTATCAACACAACTACCAGAAGAAGGGGAGCTATTTGTAGCTAAATAGCGCCCGCTACCCCTTCTCCCAGCAACTGAAAATGAAGCTCACATTTTGTGTCAACTGTTATTGTACATAATTCTTTAAGTCACATAGAAATTCTTTCAAACACATGAATCAGGTACATATGCAACATGTTACTGCTGATTCCCATTTCCAATACACAGCATGAAAAGGCCTTTTCAGCCAGAAAACCCCCCAGGAAGTTCACAGGAAGCTTTCCATCAAAGTTTGTCAGAAGATTCCCCCCTAGAGACATAACACAGCCTCTTAATCCTTTGGTGGTGTTCAGAAATGCCCGCTGTGAAATGACATGCCACAGACATTGTCTACAATGTTCCTTACTGATGACACTAACTGTGATCAAGTGGGCATCTTCTTTAGGATGGGGAAGAAACATGCCCCCGTCTACAATGTTCCTTACTGATGACACTAACTGCTGATCAAGTGGGCATCTTCTTTAGGATGGGGAAAAAAACATGCCCCAGTCTACAATGTTCCTTACTGATGACACTAACTGCTGATCAAGTGGGCATCTTCTTCAGGATGGGGGAAAAAACATGCCCCAGACATGTCAACAATGTTCCCTTACTGATGACACAAACTGTTGATCAAGTGGGGATCTTCCTTAGGATGGGGAATAAAGAGTCCTCTTCACCATAATCCCCGTGGATTAGCGACAGCAGGAAAAAACCATGACACTGCTCCCAATGTACACAGTTGTCTCAGAAACAATGATCACATTTTTATTATTTACCTGTTGCTTGTCATGAAGAACCTCTTTCACAATTGCCACTTCACGAGCCTGGACATTGTTTGACCCTTTGCCCCACTTTGTCTTTCTGAAGGAAAAAAGAAAAAAGAAAACAAAATTAAAACAGTTACAACTGCGTAAAAATCAACATTGATCATGACTGAATTAAGAACAATAATAAAATGTGTGACCAGATACAATGCATAGGTAAGCTGGTGAATGAAACAGTTACATGTACAGCTGCACCTTTGGAGGTACAGGGAATGTTAGGTCATGTGAAAAGGTGGATGTCAAAGGTGTACAAAACTATTGAAAAACAAGACAAGTAAATACTGCATCAAAAAACACTCTGGATGGATATTGAATACATGTGCAAAATTGTGTGCACAATAATCTGTGTGCTTTGGTGCATGTCTGTGTACAAATGCATGCATGGTGAATGTCCTAATTCTAAGTACAACTGATGACACTGCATGAAATTATCTTAAAAACCACAATGAGAAATATACTCTGTGTGTGGAGTGGTGTGTGTGGTGTGTGTGTGTTCGTTCGTTCTTTAATTTAATTTTCTATCCACTTTACAGTGATCTTTGACAAAGACAAGAGACAAACGAACAGGCAAACAAACAAAGACAAAACAAAAAAACATGTAAAAGGGGCGGTGTGTGTATATGTCGCGAGCGCGCGTGTGCGCGTGTGTGTGTGTGTGGGGTGTGGGGGTGGGGGGTGGGCATAATGTGTCTATTGTTTTCAAAAGTCATAAAAGTGTATGGAGTGTGGAGGTAGTGTAGTATGCTAATCTTTGCATGCATAGTCTATCAGGTTAAATGAGATACCAAAAAGTGACCATACTTTAACCTATTCTAATCTGCCCGGCATACGGTAACTGCTTTAGCCTTGATTCATATTGAAATTTGTTAAAGAAACAAAACATTTTAAGCATTGAAATAATAAGAGAATAAAACCAACAAATAACTAGAGAATCAAGTAAATGTCCAACTGGACTCTTAACAATTGCCCTAACAACTTCTATAGCTTTCGCTTCGTTCCCAAAATGTCCCAAAAATTCGCGATTGATGGGTTCAAACTTAATAACCAAGTAGGCAAATATGTGTGTGTGTGTGTGTGTGTAGGCAAAAATGTGTGTGTGTGTGTGTGTGTGTGTGTGTGTGTGTGTGTGTGTGTGTGTGTGAGTGTATGCATGTGTGAGGCAATGAGAGAGAGAAGAGAGAGAGAGAGAGGAGAGGAGAGAGGAGAGAGAGAGAGAGAGAGAGAGAGAGAGAGGAGAGAGAGAGAGAGAGAGAGTATATTGACAGAAATGAGAAAAAAGAGACATATAGAGCTAAACACTTTGGGAGAATCACAAAATCAATTCCCAACCTTTTCTTAGCTTTTCAAGTCTGACGAGAGATGGTTCTTTGACTTGTGAGCCTCTTTTCTTTGTGCTGAAAAGAAAAAGATAAAAAGAAAATGGAAGCAAATGAATAAGTATGCAAGCCAAGCAGATCAACAATCACTATTATGAAAACAATCTATTATTTGTGCAATCATCAATGATCAATTCATGCACAGCGGACCATCACTGGAGCTTATCTTGAACATTCTTATCCAACCATACCAAGCATGTACATCTGATCACACACACTCCTTTAAAACAGAAATGTCTATACCTGGCTACAGACATGTCCATCATGAAAGTGATGCATCAGTATTACACCTTTTGGATATGTCAGACTCTCTGATCTCCCATTGACAAAAATTTCATAAGTAGCCCACAAAATTATCAAAACATGCTTGTCATCTCTGAATATTTTCTCTTTCTTTCTTTCTGCGTACGCAGGCCGATATTTCCTGCGGACACTGCCTGTATAGACAGGCAGGGGAGTTTTGTGTGATGACCGTTTTTTATCCCGCCATTAAGGCAGCCATACTCCATTTCGGGGAAGGTGCATGCTATGTGTAACGTCCCATCCATCCCAACGGCCAAACTGGCCTTCCTTCCGAAAGTTGGTGATGGGATTTTACGTGTGTGCAAGATGTATATATATTCATGAACAGTATTAAAACGTCCTTAAAAATCTAAAAAAGCTCAACCCCTTGGGGAGCAACATTTGTTAAAATATTTTTAAAATGAAGTGCTAAAATTCATCTCAAGCTTGTTTCAGATTCATGTGTACATATTCTCTGGATGTCTCTTTTTGTGGACGCCAACGGTTTTATGGGTGCGGGGGACTGATCTTGTTGGGTGTGGGGGGCGGGTTGTTTGCGCACGTGAGGTCTGTGTGTGTGGGGTTGTGTGTGTGGTGTGGGGGGGGGGGGGGGGGGGGGGGGGGTTCCGGGCCTGTCATGTGGAATGTGCTAGCAAGATTTCCACTTGTGCCTGCAATTATTCACTATTTCTTCTTTTGTGTTCAGAGTTGCTAAGTATGGTTTGCATAATATTAACCATTTTTCTGTGGAACATAGGTTGCATTTTTTTGAAATATTTTTTGTATGGGTGTTGCTCTTTTATGATTTTCCATATGCTGTAGTCTATTTTTTTATCCTTGAGTTTCCAATGTATTTACTCAGTTCTGTTTGATTTTTGTATTTTTCATTTTTTAAATGACTGTGTACACACAAAACAAAACACCGTATTATATATATATATATAAATTATATAATATATATATTAATATATATTATATATATATATTATATATATAATAACTCTGTGGTGTGTGTGTGTGTGTGTGTGTGTGTGTGGTGTGTATATAATACTGTGTGTGTGTGGTGTGGTGTGTGTGTGTGTGTGTGTGTGTTGTGGTCTGAGCACTTTTAGATTCTAAAGTCTACACTACAGTGAAAATCAGAACCTCGAATGCAGTGTGCCTGGCGTTAAGTGAAGCATTTTTAAAACGATTTATGTTAATTTGAACAAGTTCACCATTAGCAAATGAGATCAGCAGAAGTCAAACAATCAATGATTCACTGCATGTGAAAATACAATCTGAGCTCACAGCTACAACAGTACAGATTAAAAAGGGGATAACTCAAACAAAGCTCATCGTTTTCAAACCACCAGCAAATCAATTGGCCTCGGATGCCTCAAAGCAATCTGATGCACCAGGTATATGCAAACTTTTTGAACAACTGGAATTTGGGATTTAAGCTTAGGTGTATCCCATTGTGAAGTCCGACTTAAAAACAAAACGAAACAAAAAAAAAACATCCTTATGACACAACATCTGTTTTCTACATTTTTCCCGACTGTATTAAACTACTAAAGGGGAAAACATAAAGAAAATAAAATTACTAACCACTTTTCGGGGGTTCCCCGATATGAATCCAAATCGTTGAGGAAACCCCTTGGATAACAACAAAAAGCTTTAGAATCTTAAAATGTATTATATGCACAGAGAGAGAGAGAGGGAGGGGGAGAGAGAGAGAGAGGAGGGAAGAGAGAGGAGGGAGGAGAGGAAGGAGAGAGAGAGAGAGTCCAAGAGAGAAGAAAGAGTCCAGGAGAGAGTGGAGAGAGAGGAAGAAAAGAAAAAGAGAGAGGGGGGGGAGGTAAAAAAAGAGTAAGTAATGTGCTTATAGCCCAGCCCACCCCAAAGGGCCACATAGGGCTGTCACTACGTTTAAAAACAACTCAAAGTCATTTTAAAAAAAAACAAAAAACCCTTTGGGAGAGAGAGGGAATTAAAAACAGAGGAGAGAGAGGAGAGAGAAGGGGAGAGAGAGAGAGAGAGAGAGAGAGAGAGAGGGAAAGAAAAACACTGAACATTTTTAATTCATCAGCTATACAGCCTTAATGCAGGGGGGTGCAAAGCAAAAGAAAATTAATTACACAGAAAATCTAAACAAATTAAATTTAAAAAATGTTAAAACCCCAAGCACCAAAAAGCCAAATAATGAAAACCAGTAAATCTCAAAAACGTGAATTAAACAATTTTAAAAATCCAAGCACCATAACCCTGAATACCAACCATCCAGAATAATTTCCCCTTCAAGAATTCGCAATAATTAAAAATAAAATGAAAATGTCTTCCCATCACCTTCAAATTTTTTTTAAGTTTTAATCACCTCGGTTTTAGTTATTTTTTTTGTTTAAAATGTTAAATGCCTCTGCATTTTAAATTGCAAGAGTTTCCCCAAAAGTCATCATCATGTTCATTTTAGCACTCGGTCCACATTTTAGCAATATTCTTTTTAAAAAATAGTTTTTCCATGATGTCTTTATTCTTTACAATGAAAAAAAAAGTGTTTTTCTTTTCCCAAAAAAAACCACATTAGGCAAGGCGATGATGAGGTGGTCAGTATGGGAAAATTTTTTTTGGGATTTAAGCCAAGAGTTTTTTGATCTCAATTGGTCAGCAATTCTGTGCCCTTGTTATTATTGTTGAAAAATTTTTTCCCCCAAGATGGAGTAGGCGCCTTTAAAGGGGGTAAAAAAGGGTATACACACAAAACCCATGCCGGCTTACGGGGGGTCGCGGAGATCGCCTGCGTAGCAGAAAAAAAAGAAAAAAAAGTTGAAACATATTTCTCATTTCAAATCCTTTTTAAAGTTATGAACCCAAATTTTTGTGTATTTCCTTTTAGAGTGCCGTTCTGTTTTAAAAAGGGTGTTTAACTGTCTCGAAATTAAAAAAAAAAATCCATCTTTAATCCAACTCCCTGGCCTCCACACAATTACCAAATTGTGCATTGTTTGTTTTTTTATATGATACATTATACTCAAATTTTTTTTCCCCGATGTCTATTTGTTTAATAACATTTCTAGGCCTGTTTACAGTCTTGAGACAGGTAACCTTGATAATTTTAACCAGTGTGTTATACACTTGACATAACACCCAAATGTATAATGCTACTGTATTTGAAGTATGCAGCGGAACATTTAAGAAGTGTTTGATTGCAAATGTATGTACTTTTTCTAAATATTTGTTGTCATGAGGACCCCAAATATCAGTACTATATGTAATAACTGGTTTGATTTTGGCAAGAATACACCAAGAATCAATACAATTGAGTTTACATAAAGCTCTTAAAATTTTCTTAGAGAGAGAGAGAGAGAGAGAGAGAGAGAGAGAGAGAGAGAGAGGAGAGAGAGAGAGGATGAGAGAGAGAGAGAGAGAGAGAGAGAGAGAGAGAGAGAGAGAAGAGAAGAGAGAGAGAGGAGAGAGAGGAGAAGAGAGAGAGAGAGAGAGAGAGAGAGAGAGAGAGAGAGGAGAGAGAGAGGAGACGAGCACAAACGAACAAAATGTGAAGAATTCTACAAAAAACAAAAAATTCTATCAATCAAAACAACTACATAAAGCAACCTTAAATGCAATTTGCAGGCATTTAAAATTTCAAATTGTAACATCAAACACTTGACTTATTCACACTCAGCGCTTTATTCATTCCTTTATGCAGTCGTTTTCAGGTGACTCTAATATTGAAAAACGATTAGTCTTCACCAGAAACAGAGAAAATATTGATGCACAACAAAAACATATGCACATGCAAATAAACCCAGCAAACATACATACAAAAGATAAACAGTAAAACTTATAGTTTCATGATATATGAATACTTACGTCCCATTGTGGTTTTTTCCTAACAAATGTTATCTTTCTGCGTCCAGGTTTGCGTCCAGGTCTGACGAATGACATGATGGTTCTTCTTTCCTGTGTTTCCTAGAACATTATGAGGGCAGGGGGGGTTGAGGTTGGGGGTGGGGGGAAGCCTTCATTTGAGTCAAGCCTCGATTTTATTTCACATTAAGCAAGTGTTAATCTGGAACTTTTGACAGGAACAACATGGATCATTGCAAAGGGAATCTCAGAATCAAACAAAATTTTCTTGTAGAGATTTCCATTCCTCCACCCCTCTTTAATTTCTAAGAACCTTTAAGACATCAGTTGGTATAGAGAAAAAATTATAAGTGGAAAAAAGAATAGCAAGAGACTGAAGACAGTTGGGATAGAGAAAATTATACAGAAGAAAAAATGATAGAAAAAGAAAGAGTGCATTTTTTTAACGTCAGTACCTACTTTGATGACTAATTAAGATGGGATGGGGGAGGGGTGTGTGTGTGTGTGTGTGTGTGTGTGTGTGTGCGTGTGTGAACAGGCTGTAAGTATAGCAATAATTTGCAGGAAATGGCACACCATCCAAGTGCCTGATTTATTTTCATCACAGTGAAATGAGAAGAGACAGGGGCAACAATTACTATACAAATAGTAAAGCTGTCCGCTTCAGTTTTTCATATTTACTGTTGCATCTCTAAATCTAATCTAAAGGAACACATTCACAATATCAATACACTGTTGAATGACATGATGTGATGCCCTTGGTATTCCTATAACCAGAGCAAAAGCTGAATTTTCTATTCAGACCCCTTTGCAGGTGAGAACAGGTCACAGAAATACAAAACCACCAATCGCGTGTTTCTTAGAACATAAATATGGGCAACGTATGGTTATTTCCACTATCTGTGCTCATGTCATCCCGTTATTGAAGGAAATTTATACCCCCCTCAGCACACACAATGTGGACTATCCACCTAACAACCACCCATTTAGTATCCAGGGCTGTATCCAGCAAACACTGGTTTGCGGCCAACACTTGACCAAAGCCCTGAGGAAGGTTGTACTCCAATGGTATCTACAGTTGGATCTCATTTGTCAGTATAATTGAAGTGAATACAATCATCACTGGAATATGTAGGAAAACCTTAACAAATTAATTTTGTGATTACATCACATCACACCCGCTGAGGTTAATTTTGTTGGGGTTTGCCACTTATTTTTTTTAAATGCTCCTTATTTCAGATCAAATGGACCTTATAGTCCTTGAAAATGTAAAAGGTTCTAGGCTATGCTCTATTCAAAATGAACATGGGTGCTTATCTTTCTCCTTGACAATTGCCATCTCTTTGACAATTCTGGCCACCAAAACTTGCTCAATTTGTTTAACACATTATACACCATTAGGTAAATGTCAGTCACCGTATATGGACTGGTTGTGTGTCTCCTATTTGACGCCAGTAGCACAGACACATCATCTGAGTCTCCACTTAATGAGTCGATCCAGAGCAACCAAAGGCCTAGGAGGCAGCAAAACAAAAACCTCCTTCGAGAGGGATTACATGGTTCCCTCAGCAGCTAGTGAAGAGTTTTCATATCAAAAGGAGGAAATTTCATTCTAAAATTAACGTTTAATCTAACATACTTACCGTGGCTCACTATGCAATAAGCGGCAGCAATTTGCTATCCCTGCCCGTCGTATACAATAAATTCCTACGGACAACTAAAACCCCTGAAAGGGCCTCGTCTCGCGCATGCCTCAGAACATCCCTCTTTTCGAGGTATATTCAGGACCTGACTAAACTCCTGATGAACCAGGAAGGCGCGGGGAGGTAGGAGGGTCTCTCTGCTGAGCCACGGTAAGTATGTTAGATTAAACGTAATTTTAGAATGAAAAATTTCCTTTTAATTACACATACTAAACCGTGGGCTCACTAATCCAAGAATCGCACAACCTGGAAGGAGGGCTCACCTGTTACCGCCTGCGGAGCAAGACGGCCGGGTCGTGTGCGGAGAAGGAATGTTGCGCCACCACAGCTGATGCGATGCCCCTAGACCCATCAACACGCATACGGGAAACGTCGCGCAGGTAGACTGATTAAGGTGCCCGGGGAACCGCCAATAGGCGCATTCTAACACACCCTGAATGCTGGCATTAAGAGCTACTGCCAGCGAAGAGACGCCCAGGCCCTAATCCTCATGATGTCTAGGTGATAAAACAGCAAATCCCCTTCAGTCCTAGCGTAACGCAGCATTAATGACTTCTCCTCAGCCCATCCGAGAGATTGTGAGAGCGCCTGATGTCCTCCTTATAACCTTCGTTGTAAGAGAGAAACAGGTGGCGCTTGCTTGGAACGAGAAATTCGTGCGTTTCCTATACTCCCGCAAAGCGCGAACCGGAACAGAGAGTGCGTCTTCGTCGTCCGGGTCGCGAATAGAAGAATTGAGAGGAAGAATGGAGATGGTCGGGGAAAAGAACCTGGCAACTGGTTTTTCCGCTAAAACGTCTGGATAGGCGAAGAGATATCGAGCCATCCGGCTCGACGCGACGGTCCCCTCAGGCAGGCCACTATGGGCGTGGACCACACAGCAGCGCCTCCCCGAGGCCAGGGAAACGAGAAAGGCCTTTGTTTTTGAATGAAAGGAACTTCAGAGAACCACTCCCGGATGGGCTCGGTAAGGGGGAAGCCTGAGGGAGGAGAAGGACCAAGAAAAGAACCCACTGCGCCGGACAAAAACGGCGGGGCAACGGGCCACCTGTAGGCTGCCTCCCTCTGACCAGAATCCCGCAGAAGAGGGTCGTCCCCGAAGGAGGGCCCGCCCCAACTGCGGATAGTGGTGGAAATAGCCGCCCTGTGAACTTAACAGAGGAGCTGAAAAAGAATTCTCTCCGATGACAGAAATGCTAGGTAAGTTCGCCCTGGGTGGCATTGAGAAGGAGAAAGAGGTGATACCCCGCGTGCTGGAGCACCAAGATAGCAGCCATTCCAGTGAACACTATAGACAACTTTGGGTGCCTGCCCTGTGGGGCATGGCTCCACAAGGCTGATTTACCGCAGGGGGAAGACGCCTCGTGCAGACAGCGCGTCCCGCACAGTAGCCAGGTGTGTAGATGCAGCACGTTTGGATTGCCGGGTGAATGCTGATCCGCGGCTGGAGCAGGGACCTTGCCTTTAAGGCGGCGGTATTCGGGGCAACGTGGCGACATGTGTAACAGTTCCGGAAACCAACGCTTGGGCTGGCAGTCTGGAGCCACCAGAATAAGCGAGGCTGCATTCTTCCCTTGCCTTGCGGAGAACCTTTCCCTCCCCAGAATGGGGAACGGAAAGGCATTAGCCCGTCAGGCCGGACCAAGGGATGGACCGGGCGTCCACGCCCACGCTGCCGGAACTGACGTGACTCCGGTGAGACGTACACTGAAACGGTGGTTGAACACGGGAGGCGAACAGGTCCACCTGTGGTTTTGAACCATACAACAGAGAGGTTCTCGGATCGAGTGGACGAGAGTCCATTCTGAGGGAAGAACCAATGTGCGACCTGCCTGAGGGAGTACCGCGAAGAATTGTTGATCTTCCCAGGAACATGCTTGCCGAGATCCGAATTGATTGTGTCTCGCCACCAAATAAGCAGCTGTTTCCGACCGTCAGGGACAGGAGTGAGAACGCGCCCCCCCCTGCTTGTTGATATAACACCCACCGTCGTGTGTCGGTGTTGAGGAAGAATGTGTTTTCCTTTCATGAAGGAGAAACTCCTTGATGCTTTGAAGAACGGCTTCCAGCTCCAGCCGATTGAATTCCAGGACCCCATCTCCGGGACCATTGCCCGATGCCGTCAGAAGAGCTGACGTGGGCACCCAACCCGACTGGGACGCGTCCGTGAACCAGGTTCCCTCCTGTGAGGAGAGGGGGAGAAATGGGGACTCCCTGGCTAGCCAGGACTGGGAGTGCCATTGAACACCGAGACTGGAACCTTCTGAGCCCCGAGAGGGATCTGAAGTCCCACGACTGCAGTGCCTGAGACCAAACGCTTGCGAAAAAGTCGTTGAAACGGCGTTTGTGCAGACTCCGAGGGCACTAAGGGGGCCAAGACTCCATCAGACCCAGAAAGGGCCAGCTTCTGGCTGGCAGCCAGATCAAGGAAAGGAGGTGGGCCCAAGGTGCTGGAGGCGAACGAGGCGCTGGCGGAGTCGGAAGAGAACCAGCCAGTTGGTTGTGTGGAAGGACATGCCCAGAAACTGAAAACTGTTGCGACGGGTGAGATCGGACTTTCTCCTCGTTGCGAACACGAATCCCAGCTGCTGACAGAGGCTTAAAAACCTGTAGTGCTTGCTGACACAGAGTGCTGTATGAGGCAAGGATAAGCCAATCTACTAGATAGGCTTCCAAACGAATTTCCTTTCTCCCGAACCGTTGCAAGCAAAGTTTCCCCGACACCTTTCGTGAAAACCAGGGGCCGGTCTAGTCCAAAGGGAAGAGCCCTGAACTGAAAAACACGCCCTCCAACGCGAGCGGAGGTCACTTCCTGTCCCCTTGGTGGACCAGAGATGACGTATGCATACGTCAAGTCGATGGATACCCCCATCGCCGGGATGCATTGCATCGCGGACTGACATGGGTTCCATTCCGAAAACGGAGGACGATAAAAACCTGTTCAAGGGCGAAAGAATCCAAACCGGTCTCCATCCTCCGGAACCTTGGGGACCACAATAAATGCGGCCATAAAATCCCGGAGAGGAATGAAGAGGACTTCCTCTGTGGATCCCTTGCTAGTCAGCGGAAAGGGACCTCCTGGTCTAAGGCCTTGAGAGGCAGCCAGATCCCGATGAGGACGAAATGGGGAGGGAAGGCGTGAGAGACCTTCACTGCACCCCAAGGAAGACCGAAACCCCGACTGATCACTCCGCAGAGCCCAAGGTCTTGCGGGAAGCCTCCAGGCACTGAGGTGCCTGGACAACCGCCCACAGGACTGCCCTGGGTGAAGTACCCCATGTCGGGGGCGAGTCATTGGGTTGGTCCGTCAGGCGTGGATTTCTCGGACCGCCGGCCGAGTCGAGGCCGACCCCTGCTTGGTTGCCTGCCCTCTAGTCCCCGTGGTCCAAATGACCGACGACCCTTGGGTTGAAGAAGGCCCGGTGACGAGAAAGGCGCGCGCCTTGGCGTTTTGAACCAGGTCGTGGTGGGATGGGGCCCTGAATGCAAGGCGAGTTCACGCCTAATCCGCCCCTGGCTCTTGAAGGTGGCCTGCACGTGATTCCCGGAACAGAGACCTGACCCTTGACAGGCAAGCTCTGAGAAGCGCGGGCAGATGGAGAACTCGGGTCACAGAAGAGTGCCAAAAGGACCGCATCTCTCCTAGCCAGAACATGAGTCAGATGGAGCCTAGTGAAGGCCCCAGCCGAATACTTAATGCCCTTCACCATTGACTGATACAGCACACCACAGCAGTGGGTCCGCGGACTGGGCGATGGCGAAGAAACCAGAATCAGATCCCTAAGGGGCAACACTAGTCCCCCTAAAAAGGAGTCCATAACAATATGAATGGCCTCCAAACCCCACCGCGCAGACCTCTTCCCACTCCACAAGGCAGTCGCTCGAGAGGGACACGTGCCTAGTGTGCATTTTTGATGACCTCTTCCTGGACCAGTAGGAGGGTCCACCTTGGAGAGGGAAGAGTGGCAAACGGGGATAGTGTCATTTGCCAAGGCCTTCTTGGCAAAATGAAGCTCCTCAGGTCTAAGGAAATTTCCGCACGCCAACTGCGGAATGAAATCCGGGACCGAACCAGTACGGGGTCCAGCGCCTCCGAGCCCCTGACTCTATTATTGGGCCCTCCTCATGCAGTCGGCCACCATAACTGACTCCTTTAGGAGCGAGGAGGGCCTACCGCCGAAGGGCGAGATCCCTGGGCAAGTTCCGCTGCCGAAGGGCAGGGGGCCCTGGCCTCCAGATAGTTTGACACTGCCCCCCCGGAACCATGGAAGCCAGCACAGCCACCGAGTCTTGGAAAAGAATAAGAACCACGTTGACCGGTCCTCATCCTTCTGACTCAGCCAGGTCGGACCCACCAGACCCGATGGAGTGGCCGCCCCCGGCAAGCGGAGCGCGGCGAGGGGCCCTGAGTGGCCCTGGGATGGCTGTTCCCATACCTCCCCGGGGGAGGGGTCAGACCCCCGGAAAGGCCGAGGAGCTGGAGGCAGATGCCTGCTCTGTGGAGGGCTGGGCATAAAACCCGGCCACCAGGAAAACCCCGAAGCAGGGGGCTGAGGAAAGCCCAAGTTCGGGTTGATATTGCCATTGGGCCCATGTCCGCCCAAGCAAAATAGGGCCCTGACCCCCATGATAGGGGGGCTGATAATGTGGCTGCTGGCCCAACCCTGAAGTGGGGGCCGAATGCGCCGGGTCCACTGAGGGGTGCCACGGGAGAGAGGGCGACCCCCACGGTGGCCTGCCCAACAGCAGAGGCAGAACACATGAGGCGGGGAAGGGAAACACCGGGGGCGAAATAGATCGAGCCCTTGAGCAGGAGTTGCTTCCCTTAGATCGCCTACCGGGCGAGGGGGGATAACGCAAATCCCCCTCATTGCCCTGTCTGCCTCCCGTAGAGGCCCGTACACACTTCGCTCTGCCATGTAAACGAATTGGCAGCAGTAGAACACTGAACAAGGTGTACTAACGGGCGACAGACCCGAGGCTGAGTCGCTCGCCGTATGGGGCAAAGGGGCGAGATCAAACAGAACCGAAGCAGCTGATCATCCGCCACAAAATGCGGGTTGCGAGACAGAGCTCGCTGTGACTGGAATCGACAGAACCGAAGCTGAGCCGAACACCTCACGAATTGAGGGTTGCGAGAAAGAGCACGCTGTCACGACAACAGAACCGAATCTCAGTTGAGGTGAACCCACCCCACGGGAGAAAGTGCGCTGAAGGAGAGGAAGGAATTGCGGGGCTATAGACAAAGCGCCAGCCTCAGATGTGGGAATCGAGAGACGAAACCTTCTTATTCTCGCCTTACCACCCACTCGCTTCACAATACGTTTCTCCTTAAGTGAAAACAAACCAAGTGACACCATCGAACAGCACAACAATCGATCGATTGCGAAAAAGTCAAAAATACTTAGCCGATCATGTACAACGCGTCTAACGGGAAAAATGGCTGCCGAGAAAGGAGGACTGTTTCAGGCATGCGCAAGGCACAGGCCCCTTCAGGGTTTTGTTGTCCGTTACGACTTTATTGAATACGAGGCAGGGATAGCAAATTGCTTGCCGCTTATGCATTAGTGATCCACGTTATAGCATGTGTAATTAAAATATATTTTCTTAATTTATGTTACCATTTTTCCTCATCTTCAACCCTCCCCACCAAAGTTCAAATCTTTTTGCCAGTCCATTACTGTGATGAAGGAGGGTTGTGCCTGCACTGTTTTTCCCACTATTAGATTGTTTCGTCATAGTATTTGTCTGACTTTATTCAAGTTTACAAGGCTGTGCCAGTCTTGAATAAAAGTTTACTCTGTGTTAGGTTTTCTTATGGACAAGAGTTCCCTACTTGTTTATTTTTTTTTCCCTGCTCATTACATTTCATTTCGTTTCAATAAATTCGAGATTATTTGTATTTGGTTTCTGTCCTCTTGTGTTTGTCTTTTAATCTCCCTTCATCCATGGGTGATCCTCAATTGTAGGCTCAAAGATTGTCCCTTTCATTTTAATACTGTTTGCATAATATCTTTAGTTTTTTCAGCAACTTTTTTCCTCCCCACACTTTTGTTTGTTTCATTTTACCACCCTTCGCCGCTGCGTTGGGGGTGTGTTGTGCCTTTGTGAACCCTTGTGGTGAGAACACCACATATTATGACTGTGGTGTTTTCTCTATTAGACGCCAGGGATCACAGACCCAACCAACCGCATCTCACCTGATGAGTCCGATCCAGTAGAACGAAAGCCCTAGAGCAGGCAATACAAATAATCTGCCTTCGAGAGGGATTACGATGGTGTCCTGTTCTTTTTAGGGCAAGCACCCTGTATTTGCGGCCTAATTTCTGTATTCTGACAGCCCCTCCTTGCTTTGACGCCCAGTGTTGGAACCTTTGGCAGCCCCCTCTTGGCCTTGGTGTGGTAACGCCAATAGAAATAATAATGCTTTAACTGAGAGTTAGTTTTCTATGTACCCATAGTATTTGTGTGTGTGGGCAGAGTTCGATACTTATGTGACTCAGAGAGGAGAGAGAGAGAGAGAGAGAAGAGAGAGAGAGACATTTTAACAAAAATAATGTTTAAATGTGGCAAGTATATACATATGTTGTGAACAAAGAAAAAAAATTATATCAAAATCCTGAGCGCCAAAGAGTCAGTGCAAAAGAAAGGAAACACCCCCCCCCCCCCACCCGGGTTTGAATTTTAAATGGTATTTTGATTGTGTTCTTTGAAAGGGAGTCAGATTTTGTGGTTGCCTGGCGGTGGTGCATGATTGCGTTTGCATAGGAGTATGATGTAGAGACTTCACGTACAGTCTTGGTCCAAAAAAGAAACTATTAAAATAACCAGTTTAAGTCCTACTTCTAAAATCAAATGTAACTACCTTTCAAATCACATTGCACATTACATTCACCGATAATAGAAAGAGATAATGAGATAGTATCGCTTACATTCGGACTACCCATTTTGTGCTTTTATCTGTCCAATTGTTTTACTACTTCCACAGTGAAGGGAACCCTAACAAAACTTGACACAATAACCCTTATTTATTTGACAATGAAATGAGACACTTCCTCTCAAAGATCACTCATTTCGTCTTTGTTTGAATCACTCCTAATGCAATTAATACTATTCATGAATCCACACAAAAAAAGAATGTCGAAAATAATGATGGGTAATACTGATACATGCTGTAATGCCTGACTTATGTGACATTAATTTGGCTTAAAAACTGATAGCCCTTTCAAAGTAGTATGATTTTTATACTTTTAGATAGGTATTACAAAACCGCACATCCTGCTCTGCCATCTGTCACTACTGAAACAATCTATGGCAACTTTCAGATCCATAGGTATTTTCAGACACGAGATTCAGCAAATTGTTGCCAACACTAATACTGGAAGTCGTATTTGATTGAAGAAAAATATCAAAATTTGCTCTTCTTTTTTTCGTCGTATAGTGCCACATTCAACAAGACGATTAATCCGACATCTGCGTGTCGTGACTGTTTTTTATCCCACCATTAAGGCAGCTATACTCCAACTTCAGAAGGTGCAGTGCTATGTTAACATGTCATCCATACCAACAGCCAAACATGCCTACTCTCCGAAAGTTGGTGATGGGATTTTACATGTGTGCAAGTTGTGCGGCGTTTACACATGGAACCCTCGTTTATATCCTGATTCAAGGACTGTAGGAAATGGAGTCAGAACCAAAGGTAACTCTGAGGGAATAATCACCCCTGCACCAAAATGACCCTGGCTGAGATGCAAACCCGGAACCCCTAGATTATGAGTCCAATCTTTGCCAACTGAGCTGTTCTGGTACCATTGTTTCTTAATTTCCCCAATTTTGGAAGAGGTGTATAAGATGTATTTTTTGCAGCCTCATACGGATTTGTAACTGTAAAAAGATTAGCGTGTATGTTTGGCTTTGTTAATAAAGAGACACTTTGTCGCTTTCTTTTTTGGAAAATGTTTGTCTGGCCATACTTCAAGTTCAGCCTTTGTATTGTTTGTTCAACCGATGAAGCTCTAAACACGTGTTTAGCACAGGCCAATCCCTACTATAGTCATCTATGCAAAGTTTCCCAGCATCTCGGATGTTTGTTTACTTGGATTGGAAGCATGTCTGGTACATCAGTCAGTTTTCAAAGCATTGCTGTCTAAGCTCTGAAAGCTTTTTTTTTTTTTTCCCCGTATGTTCCTGTGTCGATAAATATCCTTCCTTACCGTAAGTTAATTTACTTCTTACAAGAGACATGATTCCCAGGTAGTAAAGAGTGGCAGTGTCTGACCCCACTCATTTCGACGAATGATCTTTAAATTAGTTTTCCCTGCTTTCGACAAATGTAAATCAATGTGTTTTTTCCATCTTAAATTGTTTAGAAAGAAAAATTCAAGAAACTTAACAACTGGATCTTTAATCCAATTTCATCAGTCAATAGCCAGCATTGTAACAATTTTATTCTTTTCTTAGAAACTTTCTTAATGAAAAGATGGGATCCACAATATAAAATTTATGAGGCAATTTGGGAAAATAATAAAACCATTTACTTTAAACACCCACTTTTTCGCTGAATATGAGATGGTGGTTGCACTCGTTTCTTTTTTTGATTATCACCTAAATGTTGTTTGATTTTCCTATTCAGGATTTACTTACACAGTAAAAAATATGTTTAATTAAAGTTCTTGACAAACAACAAATGGCCTGATTTTGAATGTTTCCCATATAATCCATCAAACTATAATTTTATGAAAGTTCTGGACAAACAATACAATGGCCTGATTTTGAATTTTCCATAAAGTCCAACAAAAATATGTTTATGAAAGTCTGGACCAAACAATCAAATGACTGATTATTGAATGTTTCCATATACTCAATCGACCTCCAGCTCCTATGCATGAGGAACTTTGCCCAAGAGAAGTATTGTCTAGCCGCAGAAGGGGATCTGCACAAGATCCTGGTGGAGGGAGAAATTTGGTCAGAAAGTGGCGAAGTCCTGATGGACTCTGAACAAATGAAGAAGACAGAAAATGTTCCAAAGCTGCTAGCCATGAACAACCATGACCCTCATGGAATTGGCGTTGCCCCACAATCCCCCTCCCCCTCCCACTCAACCACACCCCCCTTTTCCTTCTTCACTCCAGTCACTGCCAACCCTTGGTAAAAAAAAAAAAAAGGCTAGAAAACCAAAGCCATGGAAGTATGGTGTCCATGTCTTCAGAAGAAGACCCAAGGAGATCGAAAATGCCTTGTGTTTTGTCCTGTAAAAAACATGCCTGTATGTCTTGCGAACTAATAACGATAAAGTTTGTCTTGTCGTTTTAGATTTATATCAAAGACAAAACTGCTCACATAACAGTATCAAAAATGAAGACAATGTATCTGAGAAGCTGGGTTTTGTTAAAACGAGGCCAAAATAATTTTAAATATAACTTTATGATGATTTGGATATGACGGAGATGAGAACCTGCTTGGGGCGACTGGTGGGACTCCCCCACTCGGCTCTGCCGAGGAGGGGGTACCGGAGGCAATGACTCAATAGTCAATATGTAACATAGTGTAACTAATGCAAGAAGGAAGTCAAGACCAAAGTGTAAATAGAAAGCCTGCGAAAGAAAGAGAGAGCGAAAGAGAGAAGGAAATCAAAAAGGAAAATAAGGTGAGTAATCTCAAAAGTCCTTTAATTCAAATTGCGATTATGGATAAAGAGAACTGAACAGTAAATTGCTTTAGACCAACCATGTATTATAGCAATGACAGAGGTCATTCAAAAAAATGACCCTAACAATACCATTAACTGATACCTGTTTGAATGACCACTAATGTTTATGAACAAAACCCCCCATCGAGAGTAGCACTTAACCATGATAAGAACTACATGCTAGGGAATGTGAGGAATTTGATACTCGGGGATACGTGAAAGTGTGGTGGTGCACATTCCCGCACAAAAAAAGATGGAAATGTCCTTACTGGTTGTATATATCCAGCCCAAACCATCTGATGAGGAAATGACAAGATACCTTTTTGACATGCTTAAGTCAATTTAATATAAAGTAAGATAAAGTATGCTTCATGGGTGACTTTCAACTTTCGCGTTTGTAGATGGGATGGAAATTTCTCAGGTGATAAAGGGAGGAAATTAAAATGAGCTACACAAGATGCTTCCTCATCCAACAGTTAAGCAGTAAACAAGGAGGCGAGTAAACCATAACCCAACCCTGACGACTGGGTGCTATTATGATGGATGAAGCCTTGAATTCAGAGTTCGAACACCAAGACCACATCGCAACAGTGACCATGCTTGTCTTATTTTATGAGTTGAAATGTGACTGTGAATCGAATGAGAACAATGCAAGTATGTGTACAATCTAAGAGGGTGACTATAATAAATTGAGAGAGTTTTTAAGAGAAAAAACTGGTCATCTTTGCCTGAGAATGGAGGTAGAAGATATGTGGCAAAAATTCAAAAAATGTCCTCCCGGGCGGGATGGAGAAATGCATACCCAAGGTGAAAAGAAGCAAAAGAAAAAGTTGATACCCATGTGGGATGAGTAAGAAAACACTGAGAAAATCAAAAAAGCTCAAATTAATTTAAACGCTATTTTGAAAAAACCAAGCTGGAAACAGTATCTCAATACATAAAGGAGCGGAATCTGTGTACAAAAATGCTAAAAAGAGACAGAAAGGTATGAAACAGGAAATGCTAAAGAGTGCAAAACCATCCCAAGAAAATTAGGAAACCTAATCATGAAGGCTCAAAAGCCAATACTGGTATCAGCACTTTGAAAAAAGAAGATGGCTCATGGCTACAGCTGATGTCAGAAAAGGCTGATGTTTTGAAATTTATAAATTCTTTTCAAGTGTTATTTACGCCGTAAAGATGCGATCAATGTACCTAACTAAGCGAATGTTCTTATTCACATGGTAATCAGTTAGTGCATAGGGTTACCAACGACAGCGGTAAAACAGAAGCGAAAGAGCTTAAAAACCTGATAAAGCACAGGGTCCATATGCTAATCCTACCACGCGTAGTACGGAAGTGTTGCAATGAAATTAGCCACCCTCTCTGACTTCTGTTCACACATTCTCTCGAGACTGGAATTTTTTAACCCCGAGGACCGAAACGGCTGAGGTGACGGCAATATATAAAAGGGAGGTAAATCAGATCCAGAAACTATCGCCCATTTCACTTACCTGTGTATTATGTAAAGAATTATAAAGCCTAGTGAGAGATACAATTGTTTCATCACACATCACTGATAATGGACTCTATGCTGATTGCCACACGTTTTAGGAAGAAAGGTCATGTGTGATCAGTTTATTAACAAGTTAGGAAAAGGTTACATTTTATTTGGATGAAGGGGAACCTGTAGATCAGATATCATTATCTAACTTTAAAAAAGCTTTGACTCAGTCCCACACGAAAGGTTACTTACCAAACTCGCTGCTTACGGCGTGTATGTGCTCCATTTTGAAATGGACTAGCAGTTTCCTTAAAGGACGCACACAGATAGTGAGGTAGGTGATGCTAAGTTCCGAAAAAGCAGAAGTACTGAGTGGGCATACCCCAGGGAAGCATATTAGGTCCCATTCTCTTTAACTGTTTTCATAAAACGATATGCCTCTACCTTGCAGAGTAAAAGTGCCACATCTTCGCTGACCATAACAAAATAATGAACACGCCAAGGGAAAACATCCACCATCCAAAATGATATCAACAAATTACAAGAGTGGTCAAGACCTGGTGCTTATTTTTCAATGTGTCCCCAAAGTGTCATGTTCTACATAATGGAATAAAAATCCTGTAAATGAGTATAATGAAGCTGTAATAGTCAAAGATTACAAGATGTTAACGAAGAAACGATTTGGGTGTTACGTTTGATGAAAGCCTTGATTTGAACCCGCACATAAACCGAATTGTTGGTATAGGCAAACCAAGTATTAGAATGGTAATGAGAGCCTTTCCACATTATTTAGACAAGATCATCCCTACATTATATAAAGTCCATTTGTGGAGAACCGCATCTGAATATGCAAATGTTATCTGGTGGTCCTGCAAAACCTAAGAGGCAATCCATCCTGACGAAAGAGTTCAAGGCGTGCAACCAGACTGCGAAGGAATGCAAAAAAATGAACTACTATTATCGATTAAATTTTTTGAACTACATTCACTAAGGAGACGACTACAGGTGATCTTATACAATGTTTTAAAATTTTCCACGGATTTGATGATGTTGACTTGCACTCCTTGTTTTCCCATGCACCTTGATGTTTACTAGGAACCTCTCTGCAGGAAAAACTCTTTGTAATGCATGCCAGAACTAACACGCAAATTCTCATTTTCTTTAGAGTTGTTAACCCCATGGAATGCATTACCTTCATCAGTTAAATTTGCAAAATCTGGTGAAAGTTCAAGAACCTGATCGACAAACTGCCCTAGGAGTGTATACAAACCCCCCAGCCTAGAAGATCTATTTTTATGGCTATTTACGATAGAAACCCCATTAGGTACGACCCATCTAGATAAAAATAACCAGAACCACCAGGAGGGGACAAATAGTAGACCTCACGTCTAGGCGTTAATCAAAACGCCGTCCCTATTAAGGCTACTACTACTACTACTATATGAAAAAATCCATTCCTAACTTGCACAGACTTGCCCAAGAACGATAACGATAGCACATGACATACACTGAACGCCGATTTCATTGCGCGTTAAGCTGAATTTTGATGACAAAATAAAAAGACACTCTTCTGATAAATACGTAACGAAACATATCTCAGAGCCGCACAGATTAATTCTTTGCATACCTTGGAGCTTTTTCGATCTCTTCGAGCTTGCCGCTTCTGAAACGGTAGCCTGTAGGCTAACTGGGCCTAGAGTACTGTTCTCCCCCTGAACGTTCTCACTCGGTGCGTAATGAGTATGCCACCACATCACGAGACCAAATGGTAGTCCGTACACAAAGCGCGGTCGGCGTTGCAGCACTGCGATTTTATTACTACCGTAAAGTTCGAGTTCTCTGGACACGGCATAACTTACGTTCTAGTTAATTATGTAGATTATCTACAGATGTAACTTTTTGGATAGGGTTTTTATAACATATGTACCTATTTTGTGAATCCACCATGCTTCTCTGACTTAAGGTTCTCCCACTGGACCACAAACAAAACTAACACCAACACATTGACCGTGGAGTGACTGCGCTGTTGCATGCGTTGGATCATGGTTTTGACGATTCTGCTTTCGGTATTCGACAGATTGTCGCAAGTACCTTTATTCTGTGTACAGAATCACAGGGCTTAATGGCCCATGTGCGGGCAAAATGAAAAAGACATGCGGCAAACGCGTCCGGACTATGGCCGATAACTAAGTCTACAACTCCGCGATCGTTCATTGTACTGTCCGATGTATTTTTCTTCTTCCCTAAAAATTCCTGTTTCACAATCAAAAAAACGAGTAGATCACCAGCGCGCATGTTAAAAAAGTATAATAAAATAACATGAAATAAAGTGCGACTCAGTTTTTCCTTTTGAATTCTGAAGTAAAATTAACCAAACCGACCATCAGTCTACGAACAAGGCAGTGAATTCGCAGTGTACAGGTTAAAAAAACCTTAGAATGAAATCCTAAATTGAAGGACTTTTTTTTTATAGTGTACATTGAAATACAATGTTATCTTTTCTCGTCCTTCCTAAAATACTGGTTCACTCAAAAACAAGTAGGTCACAGCGCGCAATGTTAAAAGTAAAATAAAATACAAAATAGTGCAACTCGATTAGGTTTCCAAGATTATGTTGCTTATAGCCCAGCCAACCTCAAGGGCCACATCAGGCTGTCTCGGATTAGGTATGCAATCAGACCCAAACAAAGTTGAAAAAAATAATGAGGGACAGAATATGCCGCGAGGCCTGAAGGCCAAAAGCCAGTCCCCTACTACTACTACTACTACTACTTCTAAGCAAATGTTCTGAAGTATATATGTATTGTATTACTACATTCATGAGTCTTATTTTTAGTTTTACAAGAACTTATTACCCGGCATGTTGAATTGGCCCTATTTTCATATACAAAGAACTGACACACACAGTTTATTTCCTCTCTCAAATAAAAGCTGCATAAACACATGGTCCCATCAATCTTATTAAACTGAATATATTTAAATAAGTATGTTGCATGCTTTTAATGATGATGAAGATGCTCACTTTGTTATTTAGGTTCCTGATTAAAGAGAGTGGATGTGTACTGTAGGCGCGCACACACTGTGTTGGGGAGTGGGGGGGGGGGGTGTTTGTGGCATGCATGAAGATATTTACTGATGGATTGATTTACTATGGATTCTTACACAGGCAGTTACGCCTTTGTCAGTGTGGTGTAGTGTGTTGTCCCTGGTAATGGTTGCTGTGCTGTCGAAAATGAATTTTCCATTTTTCTTTTGGAACAAAAAAAATTGTTATCCAGTGTAAGTGTCTTCTAAAGGACAATGCTGCAAAGCACATAGATCTGCATTCATGAGTGGTGCATATTTCATAAACAAAGCATTGAGAATATTTTCTGGAAATAAGTGCTCAACTGTTTGAAGACCAGGTTTTCCAAATTATCAGGTCACCTACAATATTATGGGGGTCATTACTTCAGATCTGCTTAGGAAAATATACCAGATATGATCATTCTCAGAACATGGCTGTTTTTGTGACTAGATAATTCAACAATAAGATGTCAATGGAACTTAATGCACTTTGCCAAATAATAGAGCTCGTTACACACAATTTATATGCTGTAGAAAAAATTAAAAACTTGATCAGCTCATTTCCTGTATGTGAAAATAAAAAATTCCTATTTTAGTGCCCCGTTCGTTGTACAATGGAAACCCAAAAGTAGCATAAAAAAGTGTTCAAGATGGAAGACCTAACAAAAAACCCTTGCGAAATGTCTTTTAAATCATAAATAAAAACAACCCGAACAATAAAAAGTATGGGGATCATTGATAAAATACAATTCAAGCTCCTTTTCAAAAATGACACTATAAGAGCGAGTTTTTTTGTATCCGCTCCATTTGAAGTTTATTTTTCATTCATTTCACCACCACAAAAACACCAATTTGAATAAATTTTTAACCATGCAACAATTCATGACACATAGCACATCATTTTGTACAATAATTTGTAGTAATCTATTTTCAAACACTTAATATAAGTGAAATAGTGTCGGATGTGACCCAGAAACCGTGTCGGTTTGAGACATGAACCCATACCAAATAAACCCCAAAACAAAACAAAATCCTCACAAAAGGCAATAAATATAACACTAGGGAACATAAGGAGCTGAAACTTGAAAATATTGCCTCCACTGAATATATATTTCCAAATGTAATGATATTTAGACTCAGTGCAACACTTCGCTGTCACACATACCTGACTGCCTGTGACATTGCTAGATGAAGGGAGACAAGCCATCATCTACACTATACAACTATAAACCTATTGAAATTTGTAGATGACGCCCAGTGCTCCATCTCATGGTGTAGGTCCTTCCTCCTGAAAGACACACAGGATGTCAGTCAGGGGAATGAAAAATCTGTGGCCTTGTCTGGCCAAATTTCCACTTTCCTCACCAACATCCTTCAGGTACACCGCCCCAGTCCCTCCCGCTCAGTTTTCTTCCGTGATCTAACAGATTCAAAGTCAGATTAAATCCTAATGTGACGTTCTTGCAACTGTAAGTAAACGATACTCCAAAGAAAAAACCGAACATAAAATAAAAACCTTCATTATTTTTAAACTGTGGGTCAGTCACATTAAACAAAAAGCCGTTGGTCCTATCAGTCTCCAAATTTAAACCTGGGCAACACACTGGACTGCTGTCATTGTCCTGGCACGGCGCACCAACATGGAAGTCTCCTGGGTTTTGCTGACATTTGAACAAATTGAAGTATATATATAGTGTTAAGGAAAGGCTCATCGAAAATAATACTGACTGTGGTTGTGAAGTCAAATTTAGTCATATAAAACTCATAATAAAGCCGCTTCTTCATGTCACTTTTATGAGAGAGAGGATAGAATTTAAAGCTGTTGGCTAAATAACTTATTAAATGCTAGCTATTTAATACTTAAAACAATTTTTGTCATTATCATATCATAATATCATATTTACTGTTATCACAATTGAACTACCTATTAATTTATTGCCATAACCTCTATTTGATAATTTTGTTTGACAAAATCAGATTTAGCAGAATAGTATCTTAATCTTAAGCATAGGTTTTTTGAATCTCCCTGCAATCACTTCCAGTATTACAAGGGTTGATGCTTATCCATTACTAAGGTAATGTAATCCAACTTCCAGTCCAATCAATTCAAATAAAAAAGATTTGACAAAATGCAAGCAGACAGACGAAATGGTTTGGTGCCCATGTCAGGCAGGACGGTTCTTCCCTGTGTGTGTGTCCACATGATGCCTGGGAGATAGGAGGGGTGTGTGGTCTTCATGGTGGCAATCTTGGGGTGGAAGACTTGATGGAGCCTGCTGCCTTGCATTGTAGCCCCCATGCTCAGGAAGATGGAATTAATGGGGCGCCGCAGAACTGAGACAGAGGGCCAGAACCTGCCACATTCCCATGTAGGGCCTGGCCTGAGGAGATCCTCACTCCCTCCGTCTCAAAGATCCTGCCAATGCGTCTGGTCTGAACTTCTCCTGTGAAGTGATCGGAGTAACTGATCACAGAAGATGGGTCAAATCACCAATGCAGGATGACCCGACTCGCCCAGATAATTGAACGCTGTGATGATCAGCTCTAAAGCGATTCTGGCCCCATTTTCCAGGTGCGGTCCTCTGTTCCCCAGGCCAGGACAGATCCACATCGGTCAGGCAGTTACCATCCCCCGTTAGATGGCCATAGGGTCAGGTGTGGCAGGCCCATCAGATGTATACAGGCCCAGTGTTGGATTATCCACTGCATGAGACACTGCCTCAGTTTTGGCCTGTGCCATAAGACAATGTTGGGCTGACGACACTTGCAACTTGGAAAAGTTGATTTCCTGCCACTGAAATGAACTCTTGATGCAGCTCTTTGAGTGGTCACTCAGCACTGCGCTGCTTTGCCACTTTATTTGCTGACCAACTTTTTGTCAGGAATGGTAGTGGCCGACCCTCAAAAAACTGCTGATTGCAAACGGCATCAGCCTGGATTTCTTTTTGGCTGTTGCTTCTGCCCCTTCTCAATGCCATTTGATGTTGTGACCAGAGAACACCCAGCATGGCACTTCTGTCTGAATGTCCCAATGCTTTGCAGACACTGAAAGAATACGCCTGGCCTCCTGTCGCTGAAAGTTGCCGATTTCTAAGACGCAGACAAGCGTCATGAAGAGATGGCCCATTCGCTGATTCAGGAAGAAGTGTGTTTTCATGGAACTGGCAAAGAGTTTTTTCTTATGTGGGCTTGCCTTTGAATTAGGGAAAGCAACAGTACAAACAAACATCGAGACTCTTTGGAAGAGTGATATGGCCTCTGCCTCCTTCCGTGGGCCCTCTGGGACCGTTCTTCAAAATCGTTGGAACTGTCAGTTGACCTACTGAACTACTGGCTAGCCTCACTACTGAACTGCTTTCTCTACTGTTCTTCTGCCTAGCCGCCTCCTTTTTTCTCCTGATAAAGTTGTCTCCTCCTGTCATTCTTCTTTTCCCTAGTATTTCCAGCATTTTTTTCTGCTTTGCCTGCGTCTTCTCTTCCCTCCATTTTGCTCTCTAGTTTCCTCTGCTAAAACATCTGTCCCTATTGAGCAATTTTTGTTGATGGCAGCTTTCTTTTCTCGCCTCATCCTTTGCATTCTAATGTTAAAAAAAATTTTTTTGAGTCTTTGTCTGCCCTTTTCTCTTCAGATAGATTTTGGTCTGTAGGCTTTGCATTTTGCGGGGGCTCAATCAAGTACTTGTCACACCTGTCTGAGTCTTCTTAATTTTCTTCTGCTGTAAGCTTTACACCTCCTTCACATGAACAAAGCTGTTTTTTAGGAGGGATGGGTAGGGGAAGGGTTGAAGATTCATTGCTGTAGGCTTTGCCCTTTTCTGTGCAAGTCGTCACAATCTGCTGGTTTCCAATACTGGATTCTTAGTGTCTTGCTTCCAGAAAGGAAGATAGGTTTTGTGGGGAAGGAGATAAGCTAGACAACAAGTATAAGAAAATTTAGCTTAAATCAAAAGATATACGCAAAAAATCTTAATCTTAATTAGTTTTGCAAGTATAGATTTAATAGCGTGCGCACGCACACACAACACACATCACACACACACACACACACACACACACACACAAAGCTCTAACACTCGTAAACGCAGGCATACATACATTTGCATTTGCGCGCAGCACAAAGTGTACAACACACACACTCACACAACACACATCTATTTTACAAACAACACTCACTCTCTCACATACACGTCCTCTCAATTTCTCATTCACTAATCGCTTCCGACAAAACACGTTGGTCTAAATTTAACCAAAGCGAAAAGACGCAAAACTAAAGAACAAAAAAAAAAAACAAGCACACTCACGCACACAAACGCATTACACTGTAGGCCTACATGGATTGCTTGTTTCGACTTGGGAATAATTTTTAAATAAGAACAATTGAAAAGGGTGTTTCACGGTTTCTTTTGTGTGTTGTGTGTGTGTTGTGTGATGTGATGTGATTGATGTGAGTGATGTTGTGTGTGTGTTTATATGTGTTGTGTGTGTGTGAGTGGAGATGTGAACTGAACGCTATTGCTTTTGTGTCAAACTCATACAGCTGGGGTTGATATATTGTTCAAGCACCGCGTCTCAACATTCCTATATGAAATGTGCAATGAATTGTAAATATAGAGGTCAACAATAACAACAGCAACAAACAAAGCGAATATCCAATCCCCTGTTTGTTTTCTGTCCAAAAATCCCTTAACTAAAAGATTTCAGTAGTTTTTAAACAAAAAAATAGTAAGCAAAAGTAAGAGCCATAAAAACAGATTCCATAAGGAAACTTAATTTAAAACAGAAAGCAGCTCTGCTTTCCCTTTAGATAAAAAAAAAATACATCGAAAACGTGAATTAAAACGAAGTGACGTGTTTAGTTGTGACGAGAAACGCCGAGCAGTGATCCGCGCACGACCGAGCACAGTTCTAAACCTAAACGTCACAGCGAAAATGACATTAGCCTTGCACAAGTAACGGAATCGTGAATCACAAAGGTCAGACAACGATTGTGTAGACATCGCTCTCAGACAGCAACAAAGAAAATGTGGAACAGAGAAAGGTAATTTTATCATGACAAATGATTCGGTCATGACAAGAAACCAATTGATTACATTTCCTGTCTCGACCGATATGGTTTTTAGAGTGTTTTTACGTCCAACCGTTATTATTGAGATAACTAACAAAATAGCAATATTTTGGTTTGCATTTTCTAATGGGACTGCCGAGTGATACAATATTAATTAACATTACATGAATGACGACCAAAACACGCGACATAGTTCTGTCCAAGTTACTGATCTATCGGTCCGAACAAGATACCATAGAGCCGTGAATTCCCGTCACTACTAACAACAGACGGACTGTCGGAATTTTTGCTATCTACCGAAAACAAAACCTCACACTACAGATAAAAAACAAAATCCACAACCATGTTGCAAAACAATTTTTTATATTGATCCAAATGAAAATACACAGAACATGTATAAAAACAAAGGAATATAAAAAAAGCTTTCTAAGAGTGTGTCGGTCGGCAACAAGATACCATAGTGCTACGTTTCTGTCTTGACCGTCGACCGATGTACAACGAAAATAAATCTATTTAGATTCTTATATTCCTGTACAGCACATGAACAACCACTTTCAGTATTTTAAATAAGATTATTTTCCGTGTTCTTTTTTTTGAGTGATTTGAAAGGGTCTTTTTCTTAAAACTGCAAAAACGTATCCGCCGATACCAATCAAGCGTATCAGCGACAGTTGACATAGTTACGAGTACGTAAAACACATGCATTTCTAAGTACATAGTGGCGGTTTTAAGTAATTTAAAGAACCCCACTGCACGAAACACAATACTTTGGGAGAGAGTGTTTACTTTTCAAAACGATGAGAATGAAGATAGAAGCCAGTAAACTCACCTGAAATAGATGCAGTCGGCACAAGCACTCGGCGGTCCCGCGACCATCTCACAACTAGGCCAGAAGACAAAAGACAGCAGCTCGTAATATCATCAACGATGTTTCATCGGCGGAAAAACTAGATGCCAGAGATGTATTAGGTATTGAGTCAGCGCTGGGGGCAAAACCTCAGCAAGTGAATGAAGGTCATGGATATCTCAGCCGCTTTTACGTTGATTCGTCGCGACGATGAAAAAACGGAAAACGATGCTCCTCTTCTGAAGCGAAATTAATTACGTACGAGGATTAGAACAGCAGAACGCATAAATCGATGTATCTTAATGTTGCACTCTGTTTTTCTTCATCAGTGTGTATTTACATGCATGCATTACAATGTTTAGTGGGTTTTGAGCATGAAGTTATTTTATTTGGGCAAAATTCGTAAACCAAGGTCGCGACCTGCGATCGGAGTATTTTAATGTGCCCCTTACTTGACTGTAGTAAATAAAAAACGAATTGTTCTTTATTGAATGTAAAAGAGATGAGTATGTATCAGATTTGATATTACATTAATTGTCAAAATAAAATCTTTGTGGTCCCCAAGAACTATTTGTTTGAAGCAGGCACCATCATGTCCACAAATCGCCATGTTGGTTTGACCATATTTTGTGACTAACAACATCGAGATTTTAACAAGAAAACACAACAACTCACAGAATCCATAGTAAAATTTATTTACTTTAATACAAATGCAGTCATTAAAAAGCATGCATCTCAATTTTTTCCCAATTATACAGCCAAATAATAGCTCGAGCAATTGGGTCACTATCACACGCACACATGTTTCTGAGAATGGACTATATCCCCACCCCCCCCCCCCCCCCCCCCACCAACACACACACCACACAGGGCGCTCAGGCTTACACACATGTACTTGGAGCAAGAGACAGATAAGAAATAGTACTAATTAAATTAATAAAGTTAATAAAGCACTCAGATTATGGCTGAACAGACTCATTTTCCATGTTAGTAAAGCGTCAACTAAAATGAATACATGAAACATGTACGCACCTACACTGGCAGGATATAAACAGTGAAACTTGATATGTGGGATTAACTGTTCGATGATCATGATCATCACAGAATTTCCCATACGTAAGCTGTTTCTGTTATTGTTGAAAGATTTTGTTGCTTGACCATATCCAGTCTAAGCAGTGATCATGGAAGTCCAGTGTCAAACAAGAGGCAAGTAATGAATAAATTTTAAGAACATTTGATGAAACTATGAAGGTTGGCCACATCAGGCACTGTGCGCAACACATAACTAGTGATTCACAACCTCCAAAACAGATCCATTTTAATATCCAAACCAGATCATGTGCATCGATTGCTGACTTTTGTTCATTTGCTGGATATTACTTCCAAACATAGCTGACAGATTTGCAAGATTATCGGGTGCATGCCGAATCAGTGGTCGTGTAGTCCAGTCATAGACTGGGTACATTTTAAAAGATAAATTATCATACTTGCAGACAAAGGACTGTGTGGCACAAAGGGTCGCAATCTGCACAAAGTGTTTATATGGGACACTTTGTGCAAAAAGTGCGACACTTTGTGCTGAGAAGACTTTCCACAAAGTGTCGCACTTTGGAACATGCGACAGTTTGTGCTGGGACAGCCCCTTATAGTGCGAGGGACATAATGTGCACGACATCGTAAATTTGTGACCCAGAGATACATGGGTCCGTTGCAATTAAAATATACCCCAATTACAAGTAACATACATCCCCCCCTTCCACACACACACCCTCTCCCTCTGACCTAATGCGACGACTGTGTTCAACTGTAAAGATCCAGAGTCCCTCGTGACAATGCAAAAACATAGGTGGGTATCTGTTTTTTCTCGGCCCTGTGCACTTTTTCACAAAAAATAAACTGATGACACAGAGTGCTCAGTCACGAGCTGTGTGCCTCACCACTTACCAATGATAGTTATTTCAACAGATCAAGTATTTCCCTATCAATCATAGATTTCGAATGACGAACAATGCAATGAATGAACCTCTGTCTCTGTCCTGTCTCTGCTTCCTCGATCTTCTGCTCTGTCAGACATTTACTGATCTCTCATCACCTACCACAACTTACTTGCTCACTCAGTACAATGAACAAATAGCACCATTGCAACATCTGTGTCTTGCGACGCTTTGCGCTGGTAAGGCTGACCTAACTGTCGAAGTACAATTTTGTGCTGTTGCGACACTTTGTGCCCTAGAGGGAGTAAACAGGACAGAAAATTCCCGCAATGGCCCTTTGTTAATTGTGACACTTTGTGCCGCAACAAGGGACAAACACATGAAACAAACTACAAGGTAAAACATGACATTATATGATCTCTTTG